>MCJB01048254.1:7026-47133 GCA_002018475.1 Nicotiana obtusifolia | reverse complement strand
AATAGAAGACCACCCGGTGTTATGTGTCATCCTTCTGATGGAGAAGCTTGGAAGCACTTTGATAGGACGTATCCGGATTATGCTAGTGAACCGAGGAATGTTCGGTTGGGTTTGTGTGCTGATGGCTTCACCCCATTTTCTGTTTCTGCAACACCTTATTCATGTTGGCCTGTCTTTCTTACACCTTATAATCTACCACCAGAGTTGTGCATGACTAGTCCATACATATTCTTGAACTGTATTATCCCTGGTCCACGTAATCCAAAAAGCTTAATTGATGTATATTTGCAACCATTGATTGAAGAGCTAAAACAATTGTGGTACGATGGTGTTGAAACATATGACATATCAACCAAACAGAATTTCAATTTGCGTGCCAATTTAATGTGGACAATTAATGATTTTCCTGCGTATGGAATGTTGTCTGGGTGGATGACTACTGGGAAGCTAGCATGTCCTTACTGCATGAAAAATAGTAAAGCGTTCACTTTGAAATATGGCCGAAAGCAATCATGGTTTGATTATCATCTTCAGTTCTTGCCTCCTGATCATGAGTTTAGAAGGATGAAAAATGTATTCAGAAAGAATAAAATGGAATGTGATTTTCCACCCCCGATACTTTCAGGAGAGGAGATTTGGGAGAGGGTCCAGAGCTTCAGTAAAGTTACTGAAGCTCCACCTTATAGATTCCCAGGATACGGTGTTACTCACAATTGGGTGAAAAGGAGTATATTTTGGGATTTGCCTTATTGGAAGGATAATCTTCTCCGTCACAACCTTGATGTCATGCACATTGAGAAGAACTATTTTGATAATTTGTTCAACACAGTGATGGATGTTAAAGGTAAGACCAAGGATAACGCAAAGGCTAGAATGGACTTACAAGAATATTGCAGGCGGCCTGAACTACACTTGCAGACAACACACAATGGTAAGGTGTTCAAACCCAAAGCAAGTTACACATTCACTTTGGAGGAACGACGGTAAATTTGTGATTGGCTAACGAAATTGAAGATGCCTGAGGGTTATGCGTCGAATTTTGGGCGAAAAGTTGATATGGAGGCAGGGAAGTTGACCCATTTGAAAATTCATGACTGTCATGTCTTCATGGAGACCTTACTGCCTATTGCATTTTGTGGTTTGCTTGAAAGAATATGGAAACCCATCACAGAGATCAGTTTGTTCTTCAAAGACTTGTGTTCTTCCACGTTAAGGGAAGAAAACCTACTGCAGATGGACCAGAACATTCGTGTCACCTCTTCTAATATGGAAAGGATACTCCCATGTGGGTTTTTTGATGTGATGGAACACCTTCCAATCCACCTTGTACACGAGGCACGACTTGGAGGGCCTGTTCAATGCAGATGGATGTATCCCTTTGAGAGGTAATATTATATGTTTGATGTAATTTTCTGTTTTATTTTAATGTTCTTGGCTAACCTGAAATATGATAAGACAATCGGCAAATGCAAACAATTTGTTAGGCAGAGGAACATGGTTGAAGGATCTATATGCGAAGCATATCTTGCAAAGGAGACTGCTCATTTTTGCTCTTATTATTTTGAGAGTAATGTGGCATGTGCTAGGAATAAGCCCAACAGGCACACAGTCGACCTTATGAATGATCCGTCATATCCGCCTATGTCCATATTCAATCAACTAGGCTGTTGTTCTAAAGATGTTAGAAAGAGGAGTTTGAGCGATGTGGAGTTCAAGTCAGCTACACTTCATGTGTTGCTAAATTGTCCCGAAGTCGTACCATTTCTCAAGTAAGTATTGATTTAGTAGTTATTAAAATATAACAATTACTGTGATTACATCTCAATGCAACTACTAAAAATATGTGATGTGTCACAGTCACTTCGTGGGTCAATTTGGCCATGATGCTGTATATACGAATTTGATACGTGGTTCAAACAATTTGTAAGTTTCTCCTTAAAATATTCTAACACTACGTAGGTAAATGTTTGGAAGTTATGTTAACATATGAATTTTTTTAAACAATATGTAGGTAAATGATCCAAATAATGGTGTAAACCAATTTTTGAAAGATATATCTTGGGGACCTGGGCTTGAGGCCAGAACAATGTCTAAGTACGTTGTGATGGATATAAGTTCCATACCGAGGAATGCTCAAAAAATAAAAATAGCAACAACAGTGGGGTGTGGGTTCAAGGTGGTGATGGCAACCAACATGGAGATATTGATTATTATGGTGTGATCAAAGAAATAATTGAACTAGAATATACAGGTTGGCCATACAAGAAACTGATACTCTTTAGATGCAAGTGGTTTGACCCACACCCAACAAGAGGTACTAGAGTCCTCAATCAGTATAACATAATTGAAGTTAATCATAAGAGGGAGTATGATCGCTATGATCCTTTCATAATTGCACATAATGTTAGGCAAGTGTATTATGCTCCTTATCCATTGCAGCAGAATAAGTCTGATTGGTAGGTTGTAATAAAAATCAAGCCTGTGGGTAGGGTGGAAGTTGAGAATGTGTTAGAAGTTGCATATCAAAACGATATCTCCACTGTTGACCAAATAGTGGACGAAGTTTTAGAAAATGATTTGGAACATCCTGAACACATACTGGAAGAAGTTGATATTTCTGAAGTAAGAATTACAGAAAATGAGGAAGAAGTATCAACCGATAAAGCTCAAACTACCTAGGAAGAAGAATTCTCGGACGAGGAACTATACGATGATGAGCTTTACACAGTTGGTTTCTTTAACAACTCTCATTTATAGCTATTTTCTTTATATCTTTCAATCTAAATATGTATTATATTATGCAGATGACAGGCAAGGGTCGAGGTAACAATGATTCTAGTAGTTCTCGGGGTCGAGAAAAGGCTAGGAAACCAAAGAGGAGGGTAGAAGATTATACTCCAACTTGTCCTGCCGTTTCAGAATTGCCTAAGCCTACGTCTTTTCCTCCACCCCAGGTCTATTCTGAGCTGCCACAGCATCACCAGCCCTACACCTTCATGCAGACACCAGGTCTTTCATCACAGGGCCATAGGATTGTACGTCCGACATACAGTCTAGCTGCCGCACATCCACGTGGATCTCAGCCATCTGCATCGCATGGACCACATCGATCCATGTCACAGCCACTGGGGTTACTGCTATTGGGGTCACAGCTACTGGGGTCGCAGCCACTCGGGTCGCAGCCACTCGGGTCGCAGGAATCAGTGACACGTCCCCCTGCGGCCCATATAGCTATGTCGCAGTCATAGGGCTCGCAGCCATCTTCATCTGGGACTGCATTTATTAATGGCCTTTGCCTGCGAGACACTAGCTCTGACCCCCCTACACCTTCCACACATGCCTCTGATGTACATGGTTCGGATGGTGATGGTGATGATGACGAGGAGGTGCATCCTGATCAATATGGCAGGATCATCATAGTCCCTGAGGGTGACGGGTAAGAGTTATTTGTTATTTTTTACGTTTATTATTTTGTACGATTTTACTAAGATATTAATGTGTCTTTTTTTTTTTAATTACATTAAAGGTTCATCCCTAGTAATGTTACTACAAGGATAATCACCCAAGCCACCAGAAAGCTATATGATGGCCCTTATGCGACTTGGAGTGATTTCCCATTCTAGCTTAAGGAGCAAAACTTCGTTAAGGTATAAATATTCTTTAAGCAGTACAATTATTTATATTTATGATATTTCCATCTAAATACTTAACTTTTGAAATACAGAGCAAGTGTGTATAGGAACACTGCTATAGTGCAGATGTAGCTGCTAATTTCCATCTCAAAGCTCGCAAGCGGTTGTCACATTGCTTTTTCAGAACTAAAAAGTCGAACCAGAAGCCCTCCTGGTTGCTTGATCATCTATGGGATGATCTGCAAAGGCAATGGCTAACCGCAGATTTCTTAAAGAAGAGCGAGCAAGGAAAGAAAGCTTGTGCTTCTGAGAAGGGAGGCTCCCTGCACACTGGAGGTGCGATCAGCCTCGGTACAATAAAAAGGAAAATGGTACGTAATTGCTTAATTTAATTTTAATTTTTAACGTCTACTCTGTTTATTAACTAAAATTTATGAGTTTTCAGGAGAAGAAGTTGGGCCATCCGATGAGGCAAGATGAGTTATTCAAGGAGACTCATATTGTCAAGAAGAAGAAAGATTCGGATGAAGAAAGGTGGGTCGAGGGCCGAGCCTCGACTGTACATGTAAGTTTTCAATTTTCATTAAGTACTTTGATTAACTTTTATATAACTTTTGAAATACTAATTCAATGTAATTTTTCTTATAGAGTCGCTTCACAGCTGAGGTTGAAGAATTCATACGCAACCAGCCACCATCTTCATCGGGCGACCCAATCCAACCGTCGGACGAGGATGCTGAAAGACTATGGACGCAGGCTGCTGGCGGTCCAAAATGGGGGAAGGTATACGGGCTTCCCATTAAGAAATTCCATCGCTATAAGTGTGGAATGCAAGGAATAGGCACTTCCGCGCAAGCGGAGCAACTTGATGGGGAGAGCCTCTCCTCTATGCGGGAGAATGTGGCAAAGCTCACAGCCGAGCTAGAAGCCTCCAAGGAAAGAGAAAAGGTTAGAGATGCTCAGTATAATGCCATACAAGAGCAGCTCAAATCTCTCTTGGCTTCTGGCGCTTTTCCGATTCCCCGGTCTCGTGAGTCATCGCCAAAGGCTCGCCTTCCCCGTGCTACTTCCTCCCGTCCTCCCCGTTATCATCCCTCCGGTCCTACACAATTACACCCTTTATCCATACCATCTTGGTGATGACACTTCATCGGACGATGATACTAATGATGTAGAAAATAATAATCCTTGAATTGTAATCATATTTAACTTATTTTGGTTAGCTTATGTATAAGTTCTATTGAACTTTATACTTTGTTACTTTTAATGTTGTTGTTGTTTAATGTTGTTGTTGTTGTTGTTATTTTTTATTGTTGTTGTTGTTTATTGTTGTTGTTGTTGTTGTTGTCGTTGTTGTTGTTGTTTATGGCATAAAATGCCATAAACGAATTTGGTTTGTTGTTGTTGATGTTGTTGTCGTCGTTGTTGTTGTCCGTTATGGCATAAAATGCCTGTTTAGGATTTTAGTAAGCTGGCAGGTGGTGCCAAAACAGGCGATTTCTGAAAAAAATGAACCAAGAAAGTGACCAACGTTGGTCTCAAGTTGGTCGCTTTTCACTGAAAAAAAATTATTCTGGAAATTAGCGACGAACGTTGGTCACAAACCAGCCCAGATTTTAAAACTGTTCAAGTATAGCGACGAACGTTGGTCGCTTAACATAAAAAAAAAAAAAAAAAATTCTTCAGAATAGCGACCAAGGTTGGTCTCTATACTACCCAGATTTTTAAAATCTGAAAATATTGCGACCAACGTTGGTCGCATACTGTAAATTAAATTTTTCTGTTCTTCAGTTTAGCGACCAGCTTTGGTCGCTTAATCAAAATAAAAATAAAAATATTAATTATGTTGCGACCAACGTTGGTCGCAAATTTTCAGATTATATTAAATAAGAAATAGCTTTAGAGACCAACATTGGTCGCTAATTTGCGACCAAAGTTGGTCTCAATATGTGTTTTCCGGAATGTTTGGTCCTTTTATCTTTGAGACCAAAGTTGGTCGCAAATTTGCGACCAACTCTGGTCGCAAAAGTAAAGTGACCACCTGAATTGTGACCAGGCCTGTTTGGTTGCTTTTTGGTCGTTTTTGGACAAAAAGAGACCAACTTTAATCGCTTTTTGTGATCGCTTTTTATCTGATTTCTAGTAGTGAGTTCTGGTCAACGATGGCGAATTGCTTTATTTATTTATCTTGGAAATAGGCATCCCCCCTTCTTAATTACTCAAACTCTATGTTCAGTATATGCGAAATCTTTTTGGATCTTGCCTTTTTACAGAACAAAAAAGTTCATTTGTAATCGATATCTAGTCCAAATTAATAAAATTTAAGACATGTATTTCGCATAAACATAATATATGTAATTATTATTTTGTCTAGTCCAAATTTTCTCTTGCATAATTAACCATAATGCAAGACATCTAACTCCTAATATTAAGAACTATATCCGAATAAGTAGTTTCCATTTGGAATATGCCATTGTTGGGCTTCAAAGAAAGACCATAGTTTTGTCCAACTCGATCAAACAACTAAGATGACTTATGTGCTTTTGTCACCCACATTTTCGTCAAATCTTAATTTACTTATGAACTTAGTTTTCCTATTCCAAAAAAATAAAAATGATTTTACTATCCGAGGAAAAATATTTATAGAATGCTTCAACTTTTTCCATCCACTCTCACCACCTCCCCTACCCACACCCAAACCGCGCCCCACCCGCCCTTGCCCCCCGACCAATAGCACACCTACCTGTCCACCATAATGTTTGCCTAAGCTTGGGATACTTATTTTCTGTTCACTAACCAAACGTGAGCTTACAATTCTTTCTTGCTTTTTCCAAATCTACGAGAGAATTGATATGATAAATTATTGTACAAACACTGACTAATCAGCAAAACTGTAGCACAAGACACTTTCCTGGTATGTGAATAGCCCACGAAACTAGCTTTATCTTACAATTAATTTTATTCAGAATTGGATTCGAGATCTAGTGAAAACATTTTTATATTTCTTATATTTATGACAATGCAGAGATTTGAATTTCGGTGACGAGTGCACATAAGTCATCTTATTGTCCTAACCACCGTTTGACTTTGCCACATATATTGAACACTGAAATGGAGGTGTATACTTTACATCTGAAAAGAGTACAGTTCATTCTCAATAGAAGCTTTCTATTTCTTCTCCTTTCCAGCTCATGTGGGATGTAAGTTTCAAATGGACCAGCATTTTATAAACTAATAAAACCTTCAACCACTCATAATTATAGACTTACAATTAATTGAGGATAAGTCACCAGTCAACTTGGAAGCATAAAAAAAGATGCAACAACTGAATTGTTGATCAAGAAACATTGCATTTTCTTGGTTGTTAAGACACTTGTGGTTTCCATCTATAAAAGACGTCAAAAATTCAAGAATCAAAACCCACCACATAAATGTCCTTTCCTTAAACATAGTAAAGTAATAATCCAGACAACTTAATTATTGAGATGGCAGAAGTGAAGTTGCTTGGTGTTTCACTCAGTCCTTTTAGTCGCAGAGTTGAGTGGGCTCTGAAGATTAAGGGTGTGGAATATGAATTTATAGAAGAAGACCTACAAAACAAGAGCACTCTGCTTCTTCAATCCAATCCTGTTCATCGAAAAATCCCAGTGCTAATTCACAATGGCAAGCCAATAGCTGAGTCTATGGTCATTCTTGAATACATTGACGAGACTTTTGAAGGCCCTTCCATCTTGCCTAAAGACCCTTATGACCGAGCTATGGCACGTTTCTGGGCTAATTTCCTTGATGTTAAGGTAAGATTGAATTTGCTTTTGCTCAATTTAGGTTGTTCTTTTTCTTTTAAGTATCGCCTTTAATTGTTTATTTGAACCTCTGCTATGTCAATCTTTAAGGTCTGCATTTTCCGCAAATCTCACATGTGGAATTATATTGAATTTATTATTGGTTATTGTTATTATTCAATATTTTTTATTTTCTTGCCTTCTTTCAATTGGAATTTATGGTCGTACTATTAAGGATGGCAAAGGTGCAGGTTGAATCAAGTTTGGACTAGTCAAAACATATCAACAATAACAATATATCCACTATATATATTCCCACGAGGGGCTAGTCAAAACATGTCAAGATAATATATAGCTTAGGCAAATTGGGCAGGTTACAAGTAAATTTATATAATTCTCAATCTCAATTTTGATTTTGTATGCTTAGCTTTGGGTTGGATTTTGACACGTGGGCATATATTGTTTTGACCCATATCAACCAGATATTTTTGATGGGTCTTTGGATTCAACCCGTTTTATCAAGTCAATAAATGAATCATAATCCTAACCTGTTTAAGTTTGGACGAATTACAAATAAATGGATTGGTTTGGACCTCTAATGAGGCGATACATACCAATCTGCAGAATATTTTGATAAAAGTAGAAATATTTGGAACTCAATATTTTAGTTAATTTGCAGTGCATCACTGCAATTGGAAAAGCTTTATTTGGCAAAGGAGAGGAGTCAGACAAAGCTAAAGAGGAATGTGGTGAGCTGCTGAAGATTCTTGATAATGAGCTCAAGGACAAAAAATTCTTTGTAGGAGACAACTTTGGATTTGCTGATATAGCTGCTAATTTGATGGCATTTTGGCTGGGAATTCTTGAAGAAGCCTCTGGAGTAATTTTGGTGACAAGTGAAAAATTTCCCAATTTTTGTGCTTGGAAAGATGAGTATATTAACTGCAGCCAAGTTAAGGAATATTTACCTTCAAGGGATGTGTTACTTGCCCATTTTCAAGCTCGCTTTCAAACTGCAGCAGCTCCCAAATAAAAACACTTCTTTATTTGCGAATTGCCATGATTTGGTTGTGGCAATAAAACTTCCTACTAAACTTTCAAACTGCCCATTGCCATGTATCTTGCGTATTTGTTTTGCTGCTTTGTCAATGATTTTATGTGATTGTAATTTCTTCCAGCTAATAAATGATAAGAGTCATGTTTTATTTTTTAATCTTCACCTTTCCAAACTAGTGGAGTTTGAGATAAAAGATTTTTTAGGGGCAAAGTTAAATTAGTGCAACAGATCTTGCTCTATGGTGAAGCAAGTGTTTTAGGCTCCCAAATTTTAGGGGTCCCCATTTTTAGCAATCATAGACTTACAGATTTTCTTTAAGAAAAAAATATGAGTACTCTCTGTAGAAAAGTAAACTTTTTCATATAAAAGGAAAGACACTTACAAATGTTTTTCTATTACTTCAGACTCCAAATAATGGATACTAATTAAGAAAAAAATAAAAAGTACCTCATATTCTTTAGACTTATAATATGTTTGGCAAATCTTATTTTGGATCAAAAGTGTGGTTTTTAAAGTTAAGATATTTGACGAAGTTTTTTTCTACTTACACATAAGGGAGAGTTTGAGGAGCTTCCGGTACCTGCCTGCAGCCATAAGGGTATTTTGGGAATTTTTTCATTATGTGCTAACGGGTGTTGCAAAGTAGTTGGAGCACAAATGTAGCATGACATTTTTTAAAACGTGGTCCCCATTTTGTCTTTTCCTTCGGCATGTCACCACGAATTTTTTTTTTTTTTAAATAGCAACATGACAAAATAAAAGGTAATAGTAATAGCTTGTTTGGTCAAGCCGGAGAAATTAGTTATTTTGGAAAATATTTTTTAAAAGTATTTTTAAAAAAAGTATTTTTGGAGAACAGTTTATGTTTGACTAATCATTCTGAAAAGTACTTTTGAATAATAATTTTTGTTTGGCCAAGTTTTATAGAAAGTGCTTTTAAGTGTCAAATTACGAATAAGAACATGAATAGATTTACTTAATAGTTAATATTATAAATAAATAAATTATCTTAAAAATTTATTATTATAAGAAATAATTAAATCTTTTCATTTTATTTAAGTAAAATATGAAAATAAAATTTAAAAGTACTTAATTCTTTTAATATAAGTTAAATATATTAAAAATCATTCAACAAATATAAAAGCATTCACCCCTAAAGTTACTATATAGTCGAAAGCTATCCTAAAAATAATAAGAAATATTTATACATTAATATCATAAGTATTAGGTTTAATGGTTATTTTGGTACATATTATATTTTGTTACGGGTATTTTTGGTAAGAAGAAAATCAAAACTGCTTCTGCTTCTGCTTTTGGGAAGAAGCTACTTTTTTCTACTTCTGAGAAACTACTTCTGTTTCTACCAAAAATAATTTTTTTCCCAAAAAAGCTTGGCCAAACACCTCAAATTAAAAAAAATATTTTTGAGGAAAAAAAAATAATATTTTTGACCTCTTGAGAAGCTTGGCCAATCAGGCTATAAGTAAGTTTCAAAACCAAAGCCGGCGAAGTCAGTTTTTAGAAAACTTTTGTTGTAAATAAAGAATGATTTCCTCCTTAAAGTAAAAAAAAAAAAAAATTAAAAACTTTTCAAAAATATTTAGAAGATACAATTCAACACCAAGGAAAAGCGAACTTCTCAAAACTTCACAGCATAAAGTTTTAATTATTAAAAACTAAGCAATTGTTATGTACTCTTTGAATAGAAAAAAGGTACTTCTAAGAGAATCACTTCATTCAGTGAATGTTAAAGAATGAATGAAGGAATACTATGTTAATAATAATTAAGATATCCAAGAATGTCGATATATTATAATGCGTTATTCGATGGCAACTTAACTAATCTAAAGTCATTATTCATAAATAAAGTATGAGTATATATGTGCATTTTCCTCATTTACTTGTTCTAAAAAATTAATAATTTCTTCAGTTGTAACGATTACGCCTTAAACAACTCCCGAACAACAATAACAACAACTCAGTAATATCTCATGTGTGGGTACCCCTTAAACAGCTCAAGTCCAAATTTTTTCCAAACATCCTAACTAACATGCCAATTCAAATACCTATCGCTACTAGTAAATTATCAAAAAGCGACCATAGCATACCGACCGAAATTGATCAGAAAGTAATACCGACCAAAATCGGTCGAAAACGAAGTAAATTGATTGAAAAAATCAAATAACAAATTGTAAATAAAGTACCGACCGCAATCGGTCGGAAAATGTGGTCCCACAAAAATGAAAGTTTGCTTTATCTGACACAGTTGAAATTTGACCGACCGCGATCAGGAAATGGTCAATCTTTGATCAAAGCCTGGTCAGACTTGCATACTATCCGCAAAAGAAATGATTAATTAATTATACACACACACACACACACACACACACACAGACATATACAACAACATATAATCGGTCAAATCACACGATTGGAGAATATATGTGTGTGTGTGTATTTAAACAAGATGTGTGTGCGTATGTGTGTGTGTGTATATTACATATATATATATATATATATATATGTTATTGTTGCTACAACTTAAGTTTTAATATAGCACTACATCTTATAGCACTATACATTTTGTTTTTTAATAAGTTACCGACCGAAATCGATCGGTATTAGTGGTCAAAATGGTCAAACACTTATAGATTAGTGTTACTTACAATCTACGTGTATATAAAATCCTAAATTGTATATATATATTTATACATACACACACACATATATAATATTATAATTTAAGATGTTAAATCAATTAAATATTATGTACATATATGTATATATATATACACACACATAAGATATAGTGTCCATATAAAAGTAATTAAAAAAAAATACACACACACACACATATATATCTTAAATATTAAATATTATTTATTTAAAAAATGTATAAATTGACTAAAACCAATCGACTACGGTCGGTATTTCCATTAAATTAATTTTTAAAAAATATAAAATTGAAATACCAACCAATTTCGGTCGGAAATGTATAGTCAAATGGTCAAACACTAACTTAAATATACCGACTGTAGTTTCCGACCGAAGTCGGTCGGAAAATTTTAATTTAGGGTGCCAGCAGACGGGTTTCTTCCCCATTTTTCTCTTTTCTCTTTCTCTCACTCTATCTTCTATGAACCCTTCCCAAATCCCACCCAAATCAACTCATCATTCCCTTCTCACCCAAAATCAAACCCCCCCGACCCCCACTTCGTCTCTTCCTGTTCTCCGTTGGTCCCACCCCTGCCGCGCAACCACTGCTCCTCCGCCACCATTGCCGCTTCGCGCCACTCCCAAAAATCATACACCTCTCCTCTCTTTGAAGGTTAGTTATCTACATTTTTTAATTTTAGTTTTTTAAATTCTTTCTATTGTATAAACTAGGTTTACAACTTGGGAATTTGAGATTATTTCAATTTATTTATAATTCTTTAGATTTAGGGTTTACAAAATCATGATTTAGGGATCATTAAACTATGATTTGGGGCATATTAAATTATGATTTAGGGTTTATTAATTATGATTAATAGTAAGTGAGTTAGTCTAATTGAATGACTTAGCTAATTCAATATTCTAGTTAGTAGATGTTGTACTTTGTAACTAAACTTTATTATGTAACTTACTTCTATATTTGTTCTTTATGTAGATGGAATATCGTAGTTGGATGTATAATATTAAATTATGATTTAGGGTTTATTAGTTATCATTAATACTTAGTGAGTTAGTCTAATTGAATGGCTTAACTAATTCAATATTCTAGTAAGTAAATATTGTACTTTGTAACTAAAGTTTATTATGTAACTTAATTCTATAGATTAATTTGAATTATGATTAATATTACATGTAATTTATTTGTTCTTTATGTTGATGAAATATTGTAGTTGGATGTATAATAGGAATTATCCTAATCGTCGATTTTTTAGGGAGAAATTTATAGAAGGGGTTAAGGAATTTATTAGACATGAAATGTCACTTGAACTGTTTCGGATTGGAGGGATGATTAAGTGTCCTGGTACGAAGTTAAAGTGTTTGAGTTTTTGGGTTCGGAGGATGTTACGACTCATCTCTAAAAAAAAGGGTTTATGGATAATTATTTAGTGTCGACTAGTTATTGAGAGGTTGATGGTACTGATGGTGTATTTCATAATGTAGTTGTTGGTAAAAGTAGTAGGTCGGTGGAGAATAGTGTTCAACATCCTAGATACCATGAAATGGTTGTGGATGCTTTTGGGATGCCCTTCAATTTTGAAACCCATGAAAGTGTTGAACAACCTCCTAATGAAGAAGCAAAATATTTTTATGAATAGTTACATGCCACTAGTCGTCCACTAAGGGAAGGGAATATGCACTCTCAGTTGTCTGGTGCGGTTAGATTATTAAATATTAAATCAGATACCAATATTTCTCAAGCGGGAATGGATTCTTTCATTAGCCTTATGAGTGAACTAGTTGACCCAACTTTCAACATACTTGACGATTTCTATGAGGCTAAAAGATTGGTTTCTAAGTTAGGACTCTCGTCTATGAGAATCGATTGTAGTGAAGATGGCTGCATGTTGTATTATAAGGGTGATGCAGATTTAGAAAGTTGTAAATTTTGTGAAAAACCTTGTTTTAAGCGGGTTTCCAGCGGGAAGAATGTTGTTGTGAAGTCGATGCATTATTTACTTCTTATTCCTAGATTAAAGAGGTTGTACGCATCGATGAGTTCCGCTCCTCATATAGGATGGCACTATGAAAATAGAAGGCCGCCCAGTGTTATGTGTCATCCTTCAGATGGGGAAGCTTGGAAGCATTTTGATAGGACGTATCTGGACTATGCTAGTGAACCGAGGAATATTTGATTAGGTTTGTGTGCTGGTGGTTTCACGCTATTTTCGGTTTTTGCAACACCATATCCATGCTGGCCGATCTTTATTACGCCGTATAATCTTCCGCTTGAAATATGTATGATTAGTCCATATATATCTTTAAATTGTGTTATTCTCGGTCCCGGCAATCCAAAGAGTTTGATTGATGTATATTTGCAACCTCTGATTGATGAGCTAAAACAATTATGGTATGATGGAGTTGAGATATATGACATATCAACTAAGCAAAATTTCAACTTGTGTGCTAATTTCAACTGCTGGAAAGTTAGCATGTCCTTACTACATAGAAAATGATAAAGCGTTTACTTTAAGACATGGCCAAAAGCAGTCATGGTTTGATTGTCATCGTCAGTTCTTGCTAGTTGATCATGAGTTCATGAGGATGAAGAGCACATTAAAAAAGAATACAATTGAACATGATTTGCCACCTCCAATTTTGTCCGGTGAGAAAATTTGGGAGAAGGTTCAGAACTTCACTAAGTTACCGAGGCACTACCTCTAGATTTCCTGGATACGGTGTTACTCATAACTTGACAAAAACAGGGCATATTTTGGGAGTTTCCATATTGGAAGGATAATCTTCTCCGTTACAATCTTGATGTCATGCATATTGAGAAGATCTATTTTGGCAATTTGTTCAACACAGTGATGGATGATAAGAATAAGACAAAAGATAATCCGAAGGCTAGACTGGACTTACAAGAATATTGGAGGCGACCTGAATTACATTTGCAGTCTGCAAACAATGGTAAGGTGTTCAAGCCCAAGGCCAACTATATATTCACTTTGGAACAAAGACGACCTATTTGTGAGTGGGTTACAAACCTAAAGATACCCGAGGGCTATGCTTTGAAAACGTGCTGATATGATTGAAGGAAAGCTGACTCATATGAAAAGTCATGCCTGTCATATCTTAATCCCTATTGCATTTTGTGGTTTGCCTGAATATATCTGAAAACCCATCATAGAGATAAGTTTGTTCTTCAAGGACTTATGTTCTACCAAATTAAAGGAAGAAATCCTATTTCAAATGAATCGGAACATTCCTGTAATCAATAATAAACTGTAAAGGATTTTTTTATGAGCTTTTTTTTGATGTAATGGAGCACCTTCCAATCCACCTTGTACACGAGGCACAACTTGGAGGGCCGGTTCAATACAGGTGGATGTATCCATTCGCGAGGTAATGATCAAACCTTGATTCATTCTTGTAAAAATCTTTAACGTTATCGTCTAATATGACAATGTGCAAGACTATCGGAAAGTGTAAACGATTTATTAAACAGAGGAATAGGATTGAAGGATCCATATACGAAGCCTATCTTGTAAAATAAACTGCCCATTTTTGTTCTTCCTACTTCGACAGTCATGTGCCATGTGCTAGAAATAGGCCCAATCGCACAATGTCATGATTGAGAATGATCCATTATATCCACCAATGTCCATATTCAATCAACCAGGCCGAGGTTCTAAAGATCGATCAAAAAGGGGCCTAAGTAGTATGGAGTACAAATCAGGTTCAAATCATGTGTTGCTAAATTGTCCGGAAGTTCAACCCTTTCTTACGTAAGTGCTGACGTAAGATTAATTTACATGGACTACTATTTAATTCGGTTGATGCAACTAACAAAATTTTCAATGTGTCGCTTAGCGACTTCGTGAGTCAATTTGGCCATGATGCTGTATATTCTACATTTGATGCATGGTTTAAATAGTGTGTAAGTGCATCTTACATACTTTCTCACATGTGAATATACATACTTGGTCACTTGTGAATATACTTGCTCACTTGTGAATATACTTTCTCACTTGTGATTTCCTTAACACTACAAGTAGGTCAATAATCCAAACAATGGTGTTAATCAATTTTTGAAAGATATATCTTGGGGACGTGCACCTACCGTTATAATTATGTCTAAGTATTTTGTGAATGGTTACAAATTTCACATCGAGGAATGCTCCAAGTATAGAAAAGCAATAATAGTGGGTTGTGTGTCAAAGGTGGTGAAGGCAACCAGGATGGGGAAAATGAATTATAGTGTGATCAAAGAGATTCTAGAATTATGATATTTAGGTTGGCCAAATAAGAAGATCATACTTTCCCAATGCAAGTGGTTTGACCCAACACCTAGAAGAGGCACAAATATACACTCGTAGTACAACATAATTGAGGTTAATAAAAAGAGGGAGTATGATCGCTAAGATCCTTTTATAATTGCAGAAAAAATTAGGCAAGTGTATTATACTCCATATCCATTGTGAAGGGATAAGGCTGATTGGTGGTTGTAATCAAAACTAAGCCACTTGGTAGGTTGGAAGATGAGAATGTGCTAGATGTTGCTTACCAAAACGATACCTCAAGTGTTAACCAAATGGTAGATGATCAGTTAGAAAATGACTTAGAGCATCCTCAACGCATATTAGAAGAAGTTGATACGGAGGAAATAACAATCATAGAAAATGGGAATGAAGAAATAGCTGATGAAAATGAAATAAGTGAAGAGGAAGAATTTTCGGACGAGGAAGGATACTTCGAAGAAGACTAGCATGTTAGTTTTTTCAAGTGCTCTCAACTTATATAAATTTATATTCTCAATTCTAACATTTTTTTTATTTATGTAGATGACCGAGAGGGGTCGGGGTAGGTCTAGGAAGGATAAGAGGCCTATTGATCATGAGGATGGTGCTACACCCTCGCTTCCTTCCACTCCACATTTGCATCCCTCCCTTGCTGATGGCCGGCAGTAATCTTCTAGGCACACATCTTTTTCACCACATCCATCTACTCATCAGACTATCTACCATTCGCCCTCCCAATAGTATTCTTACCATTCTCCACCACAGGGCTATACCCCGCTTCCTCCACATGATCCTGCATATAGTTACATGGGTCCATCGAGTCAACAGTCACAAGGCCATATACGCCCGTCATCTGCTCCATTTGCTTCACCACCAGCTCGCATCCATGTAGATTTCAGCCACCTGGATCGTAGTAGTGGTTTGGTTCGCATCAGGGTCTAGATCGTATCAGGGGTCTAGATCGCATCCATCTTCATCAACGACCCCGTCTTCCTCGCCATCGAGTTCGTCTCCTAGCATTTCTAGACTTTGCCTTCGGGATAGTAAAGCTGAGCCAGATGCCTCACCTTCTACGCACGCTTCAGATTCATCGGAGGATGATGATCTAGAGGAAGTGCGGTATGATCGTTATCATAGGATGATCTTTAGGCCTGAGGGAAATGGGTAAGGTTTATTTATTACTTCTTTCTTTTTGCTGAATTGTACTAGCTAGTCTTGTTTATTTAATGTAATTGCTATGTTGCAGGTTCATAACAAGTCATTAGACTATAAAGATAATCACTGAAGCTCTTAGCCGGTTGTATGATGCACCCTATGCGACTTGGAGTGAGTTTCCGTCGGAGCTTGTGGACAAATTTTCAACCAATTTAAGGTTTTAATACAATTCTTATCTATCTAAGTATTATGCTAACAATAATTTCATCTAACGTTACACACTTCATTTGCATACTAAGTGTACCTGGGAGGACCGACATAAGAGTGCTATTCTTGCAAATTTTGAGTTCAAATGCTGTAAGAGACTATCTGATTCCTTCTGTTCTGTTTGGAAGAAGAGCAAGAATCCTTCATGGGTTCTATCACACATATGGGAGGATCTGCTGAGGAAGTGGACTACTAAGAAATTCGAGAAGAGGAGTGAACAGGGAAAGAAGGCCCGAGCATCTGAGAAGGTTGGCTCCTTGCACTGTGTGGGTGCAAGGAGCATGAGGACTGCGAGGAGACTACTGCTAATTCCTTAAAATATTTAATTCTATCTTTATCAAACTATTTTTATATATTTTAATTTAGTTAACATGTTTTATTATATTCGTAACAAAAAAATATTGAATGAAGATGAATCATGATGAGTTCTTCATCGAGACTCACATCAGGAAGAAAAAGGCACCAAAAGATCCAACTAGATTGGTCGAGGACCTCACGGAGACTACATATGTAAGTTTCATAACTACAATAACTTGAAATTAGTGTTTATAATATTATATAGTTAATAATTTTTTATCTTCTAAATAAAGGGTCGCAACAAGACTAATGTGAAGGAGTACACTCAGAGCTTGCCATCGAATGAGCAAGGCGGGCGGTCATCCCTTTCAGATGAAGAAGCGTAGAAGATATGGTTGGATTTAGTCGGTGGTCCTAAAAAGGGGATAGCATAAGGCCTTCCAGAGAGATCATTTCGGCGCTACAGGGTTGGATTGCAAGGTATAGGGACTTCCGCCCAGGGCGAGGCAATTGATAGGTCGACTCTCTCGTCTATGGAGAAGAAGATCGCAAAGCTGACAGAGAGCTTGAAGAGACAAAGGCTAGAGAACAAAAGAGAGAAAACAATTTGATACCCTTCAAGTTCAGCTAGAAAAGAGGGACAAACAATTTAATGTCCTTCAAAGTCAGCTGGCCAATCTTCTTGCTAGTGGTGCTTTCCCCATTCCCCAGTCTCGTGAGCCTTCCCCAAATGTGTCTCCTTCTCGTCGTGATCATTCGAACCATGCCGACGATGAAGGTTCTAGTAGTGGAGATGGAGATGATGTAGTACAAAACACTCATTGAATGATGTTTGAACTTTTAACTTACGAAATATTTTATTGTCGGGTATGATGTTTTATTAATATAGTTTAGTGGAGATGGAGATGAAGTTTTGTTAATAATATAGTTTTTATAGTTGCTAATGTTTTTGTTATTATTGTTATTGTCGTTATTGTTGTTGTTATTGATTGAATGGCAGCAATGTAATGCTGCCATTTCAGGTGATTGGTTGTTGGCAGGTGGTGCAGCTATAAAACAGCTGTATTCTGCCAAAAACATACCCAGAAAACTGATTGCCTACCGAACGACGTCGATCGGAAAAGTGCATTTGATTTCCTAGAAATTTAAATTTATTGATCGACTTTGGTCGGAATTTTTGATTTTAAATTTTAAATATTTTAATAAAATCCGACCAAAATCGATCGGAATTAAACAATTTTTTAAAAAATGAATAATTAAAATTCCGACTGACGTCAGTTGCCAATTAAAAAATAATTAAAAAATTATTTTCAAAAATACCGACCGAATTCGATGGGTAAGATTATTTTGTGTCAGATAACTTGGTCAAAGTGCGTTAACAATTACCAACCGACTTCGGTCGGAAGTATCGACCGACTGCGGTCGCTCCCCAATTGCGATCATTCTATTTCGACGAATTGAAAACGATCGAAAATTGGTCGGTTTTTGTTCGATTCCGACCGATTTTGTTATTCTGGACGTTTTTTGACAGTTTTTTAGTAGTTTATCTAAATACTCAGTATCTAAAGTTTTACTGCTCTATTTTGAATAAACTTTTACCATGAGAATATCAAATATTAAAAAACGAAAGTAAGAAGATTTTTAGTATTTGGAATTTTAGGTGGTCTAGAGAATATATAAATTAGATTACATTACTTTGAGATATTACAAAAGTGTAAGTACTCGAATAGCACAAATGCAAAACAAACCAAAACTACATACAAAATATATCTCTCATTCGCATGCACAAAAGGTTCAAGGAGACTAGAGCTTTGACGACTTCTCTGATGAAGTCCTAAGTAAACCTTACCTGTTTTCTTTTTCTTTTCAAAAGATTATATATATTTTAAAAGCATTTTATTCAGAAGAAAAATAAGGTTTTTTTGTTATATTTTATTTAAGAAAATACACTAATTAATAACATATTTAATATCCCTTGGGGAATGGCCTAGTTGGTTTGGAGGACGGTCATCCATACAGATGACCTAGGATCGATCCCCCCTCAATGCCTCCTTGGTTGAATCTGTCGCACAAAGCTTGCCTAGTGTGGTTTACATTCCTTGTGTGATTTGCAGACTATTACGCAGTAGGGAATTTACCCAATTTACACAGAGTGCTCATCAGAAAAACAGATACTGTGATAGAAGCTATAGTAATTACGAATTTTCCTGAAGTTCCGAAAAAAACATATATTTAATAGGCACTTGTAATAATTGAGCTCAGGCCCGTGAGCCCTGGACTACAACTACACAGAAAGGACACATGACTACAACTATACAGAAAGTGGAAAGAGAGGAGCTTTCGATTAATAGGAACTACTCCCACGGTTCATTTTTACTTATTCACTATGAACTTTAAAATGAGTAATTAATACTGTAGGTATAATAGAAAAAAAAAATTATTTTTTCTTAATATATTAAAAAAAACAAGTAAAAGTAAAAATTTATTTTTAGAAAAACAGAAAAGTAAAAGTGAACGGAGTAAAAAACAAGTCATTTCATTTCATTCAGTAATACTCTTCCTTTATTTAAGCTTCTATAAACAAAACGACGCCTTTAATTAGCTCCCCTTCGTATCCCATATTAGTAAGGATTACGCGTCTTTTTTTGGTCAGTTATCATATCTTAGTTTTTTTTGCAGCTATTACTATATACTCCATATTGTTTGCCCCGGATTAGCTCATTATTACAACAATCGCCATCACACAATTTAGTAAGTAAAGATAATGTTCGAGTCATTCTGCAAATTCCAAATTATTAGCTCTCGTTTATGCTGCATATACTGCTGCTTAGTTATATATTTTACAAAAAAAGGAGCCACACGCAAGCTGGTAAATGGGGTTTTCACTTATTTGGGCAAAGGGATCAAAATAAAGTTTTCAATATTTTCTATTAGGTCTCATCTTATATTGTGTGCAAAGCTAAGTTATTTCCCGTTTTCCATTGCACTGTCATCATTTGCTCCATATTTTTCTTGAACTTTCGTCAACAAAAAAGAAAAAGCTCTTAAACTATATTTGAAATGGAATGTACAGAGTTAGTCTTTCAGAACTCAGTTGGGAGGTGCATAATTTATCCCATGGTAAAGTTATTTAAAATTACCCTTAATATTGAACGTCAATAAAAAGAAAATCACAGTGCTGACAAATTTATGCCTTTGCTAACGTCATTTTTCATCTCTCTCATGATATAATTTTTTGCTGTCAATTTGATTTCAATAATTTAACATGTTAATTTAAAAATAAAAATCAAGTGGACTTGGGTCGTGCTCAGCACGGGCTCACTTTAACTAGTAAAAGAAGAAAAAACATTTTTGAGTAAAACACTCACAGTTAAAAGCAAAATTTTATCTATTGCTGGCAGAACCACTCTTCTCAACTCTATGTTAAATGCCTTACCAACTTATATAATGTTTACAAATGTTCTTCCTAGCACGGTGTGTGCAAAAATAGATAAAATTAACGGGAATTTCCTATGGGGGATACAGAGGAGGAAAAGAAAGTACACCTCGTCAACTAGGATAATATTTGTAAGAGCAAAAGAATAGGTGCTTTGGATATTAAGAAGTATAGAGAAACGAATCTTGCGATGCTTGCAACATATGGTTTCAAACTGGCAATGAACTCAAACGATCTTGTGACTAATGTGGTTAGGAGTATTGTTTACTTTTAAAATGAGTAACAACTGAATTTATACGCGATTAAAGGATATGTGATTTAATTTAAAACGAATGGACTATAAACAATAAATAATTGAATTAAAGGAAATCAGAGAGATCAAACCAAATATAATGGATGATTAAGTCTAGCTTTGCGATGGATGTTTGGAAATCGATTCCGATTCAGCTCTTGAAACGAGCTCAGTTACAATTTAATAAACACGTAGGTGAAGAAAAACTTTAAATTATAACTAAAAAACAAAAATTAACTTTATTGCTTTGATATGCTTGCTAACGATGGTCCTCAAAAAAGCATGGGAGATCGAGGTGACTGGTAATTCTTTTTGGATCTTCCATCAAAAACTAAAGAGAACCAGCTCTAAACTCTCAAAGTAGTCTAAGGAAGTGCTTGGAGATATCTTTGCTGGCACTAATAAATTGGAAAAGGAAGTTGAGCATCTAGAGGAACAATATCTCTTGAATAATAATGAATTGATGTGGTCTACTTTAAACAGAAAGAAAGCTCTACTTACCAGACACTTCAAGATTCAAGAGGCATACTGGAAACAAGAGGCTAACATACAATGGGCCAAAGAAGGAGATCCAAACACAAGTAATTTTCATGCAGCTGTCACTAAAAAGAGAAGGAGGCTGACTATTCATAGAATCAAGATTAGTGATGATCAATGGATTGAGGAGGAAGATCAAATAGCTAATGAAGCCATCAACTTCTACAAGGACCTTTTCACTCAACCCCCTGAACATATAGATGAAAATTGTTTAGATTGTATTACTAAAATTGTGATTGACCAAGACAATGCGAAGTTGATTGAAACTCCAACTATGAATGAGATTAAAGACAAACTTTTTTCAATGAACTATGATTCTGCCCCTGGACTTGATGGTTTCTCTTCGTTATTTTTTCAAGATTCGTGAAATGTTATAGCTATAGACCTTATTAATCTTGTACTATATTTCTTTGCATGGTCATGACCTTCTAATGTTTATTACGGATACTTATCTTATCGTTATTCCTAAAGTGAACCATCCTGAGTTTCTTTCTGATCTTAGGCCCATTAGCCTAGCTAATGTGACATCTAAGATCATCTCTAAGATCTTGAACAATAGGCTGGCTAAGATTTTGCCAAAACTGATTTCTCCAAATCAGTCTGGCTTTATTAAGGGCAGATCAATCACAGAGAATATTATGCTTACTCAAGAACTCGCTCATAACATGAGCAGGGATAATAAAGGTGATAATGTTATCATTAAACTGGACATATCAAAGGCCTATGATAGAGTATCATGGGCCTTTTTATGTCAAGTTATGAGAAGACAGGGCTTCAATGAATTTTGGATTAATCTTGTTCTCAGACTTATTTCTAATATCTGGTATTCTATTGCCATAAATGAAAATAGAACTGTTTTTTTTAAATTCCTCCAGGGGTTTAAGGCAAGAAGATCCCATCTCTCCCTCTTTATTTGTCTTATCCTCTGAACTCTTATCCAAGATGTTGAATAATATTACTCAGTGCAAAGACTTTATTCGTTACAAAATGAGGAAACAAGGGCCTTGCATCACACACCTTACTTATGCTGATGATATTATATTATTCAGCTCTACTGACACCACTTCTATTGAGATCGTCAAGCAATGCTTAGATGATTATTCCAACACTTCTGGACAACTGATAAACCTCAGTAAATTATATTTTTTTCTTACATCCTAATGCTGAATATAATCTAGCTCACCTTACTATGAATCTTACCGGTTTTTCTAATAAGAATTTTTTGTTCACGTATCTTGATGCTCCTATTTAACTAGGAAGGAAGAAAATTGAATATTTCAATGATCTTTCTGACAAGGTTGGTAGGAGCTACTAACCTTCCCAAAACTACACTTCAGACCATTGAAAGAAAATGTTGCAATTTCTTCTGGGGTAACTCAGAAGAGAATAAAAAACATCATTGATTCTCTTGGTCATCTTTGTGTTTTGATAAGAATGATGGATATTAAAGCTGTTGTTGAGAATCATATCAAGTGGAGACTTTTTAATGGAAGCGCCTCTTTCTGGTGGGATAATTGGTCCGATTTTGGCCCTCTAGCGAAGCTTATTAATGATCCAAGTAGAGAAAATGAGACAATTATGGACTTCACTTATGAAGGTATCTGGAACCTTGCAGTCTTACCTAGTCCAATTGGAAGGAATATCTCAATGATTAATATGCCTTTCAGTTCTCGAATTGATCAGTCAATTTGGACCATTACTAATGATGGTTCATTTTCTTGTAAATCGGCTTGGCAGACTTTCAAACAAGCTAGAAATTTTAGTAAATCTGCTTCCAATATTTGGCATAAAAGGATCCCTTTTAAAATTTTATTCTTTATGATGAGATTGATACATAATAGACTACCTATTGATGAGATCTCTAGGAGGTATGGCTTTGTTGGACCGTCTATATGCTCTCCCTGTAAAGCTCCCAAAATTGAAACCATTGAACATGTGTTCATTAACAGTGATGGGGCATCAAATGCTTGGAAGTTATTTGGTGGTATTGTGGTGCGAAAGCCGCCACTGTTTTGAGACAAGCTCTCTTTAATTGGTGGTTAGCAAAGCCAAAAAATAGTGTTCACTCTTTTTTACTCTACTGCCTCCCATGCTTGATATGCTGGAAATTTTGAAACAAAGATATGCTATCAGATATGGAGGAGGAAAACTTTCTGTCAAAAAACTTGTAGTCCAGATCCAGAATATGATTTACATTTTGATTAATGCCCAGTTCCCATCCTTGCCTATCTTTACTTAGTGAAAACATTTAGTCCATGTTGTGGAAAGATGCAATCCTTTACTAAAGTTTATTCTTGTTAAATGGATTAAACTACCCGATAGTTGTTTAAAGCTCAATACTGATGGATGTAACAAAGGAAATCCAGGGTTAGCAGGTGGAGGAGGATGCTTAAGAAATCAATATGGAGACCTCATTATGGTTTACTCAACTTTCTTTGGCTCTTGCACTAACAATATGGCGGAAGCAAGGGCTATTCTAATAGGCTTAATTTGGTGTATTGACAATGGATATAAAGAGGTCGAAATTGAATCTGACCCTCTAATCTTAGTCAATGCAATAAAAAATCAGGTTGGAACACCTTGGCAGATTGCCCATTTAATTGAACATATCAGAGAGATGAGACAGGAAGGCCACATAAGTTCTCACACTGCTATAGGGAAGTCAATTGCACTGCCGACTTGCTAGCTAATTGGAGCTTAAATTGGAAATCTTCTACATTCTTCATGGAAGCCAACACTTTACCTATGAAGGTGACAGCTGCTTTGAAGAATGACAGAAACCAATTAGTCAACTTCCGAATTAGGATTACCAAAAAGTTATTCAATACTTAGCCTTCCCAATTTTGGCTTGTCCTATTGAAGAGAAGTTTTTTGGCATTCACAGGATTTTAGTTGGAGCGTTAGCTATGTATTTCTCTGTTTTGTGCTCCTCTGATTTTAACTAAGGGGCCAATTAGCTTAGTTTTATCAACCCTTCTTGTATCGAATCTTCCCTTTTTGTGGTTTTAATATATAGGTTGAGGTCATGACTAACCTCTCACCATAATGGTGATGTTAAGAGAAAAAAAAGGGTTTCCCCCTTATATAGTAGGGGAGTTTCAATCCTAGTACAAGTCTAAATAAGGTAAAAATCTTCTCCTTCCAATAATCATTGATACGCAGTTGATATCGGGAGAGATTTGTGCCGTAACATCCGGTTGAGGACGAATATTTCTGCCCCTCGCTTATCTTGTCTAACCATCTTTTCCCATAGTCTTGGCTCTACACTCTGCTCGGACCCGATGCTCGGCCGTGTCCAGTCCTGGGTACACCATTTGTCCTCCCCGGGCTCTGAAATGTGGAATCCCTCGGCTTTACTCGAGGCCATGTCAGATCGTGCTTCCCTCTCGTTTATTTACCCGAAAATCAGTGATAACTTTATCCCTAATTTTACTTGTATACAAGTATGTACTTTCAAAATCAACTATGTCTAATAGGTTACCTACGCAGAATACTTCCTATTTCTGGCGAAGTATTATGAAAGCGAAACATGTTCTGCTTAATAGCGTAAAATGGAATTTTGGTTATCGAAGATTAATTATCTTCAGTAAACAGCTGTGGAAATAGCCTCTTGCAGAAATAAAGGGTAAGGCTGTATATAATAAATCCTTGTGATCCAGCTCTTTCTCGGACCTCGCGCATTGCGGGATCTTAGTGCATCGGGCTGCTTTTTTTTTTTTTAGATTAATTAACTTCTGGCTTGATTGATGGTATGGTGATGGGCCGCTCATTGACAAATTTATTCATTTATTGTTGATGTTAACTGTATGGGTCAAAAATTATCTCCGATATAACCAAACCTTGTTAATATTAAGGAGGCACTTACAGACTGCCACGTGTCATCTGTACGACTTCAACAATGACCCGCCCAAGGTCGAAGTGGTCCTTGAAGCGATGAAGAGTGCGTCGAAGAGTCAGCGAAGATCAAGGTCAAGAACTCGTCGTAGATTAAGGTCGAGGTCGAGCATCCTGGATAGAGTTATAACAACTAGTTTTGGGATAGGACACAAAAGATAATATTCTAGTAGATATTCTGTGTACATACTGCTAGGTTTTTTTTTGGAATATGTTCCCTATAAATAGAAAGAGACACAATGATGGGGGGATATTCACTTGTAAGAAAAATGCATTGACTTTATAGAGAGAATCTAGTCATATTACAAGCATACGAAAACAACATTTTCACTAAGATTTTTGTCTAACTTTTCCACTTGATCGAGAACAACCTGGATATTCAAAGGCTCATCAATCATTCATCATTGTCAGAAAGAATATCCACAGATCTCGCCCATTTTCGGGTGACTCATATATTTTTATTTACTTAAATGTCATTTATTGCTACTTATTATTATTTAATGCTATCTTCCACCTTTTGGATCATTGAACACTGTTATTATTGCTTAAATTTATTGTCATTCGATCAAATATACATACTATCTTCCATAAAATTGATAACCTTGTCTTTTGGATATAATATTAGCTAACATTGACTCTATTTTATATAAATCTAATTGGTTGAACCCAGATCTAAATTTTAAGGTCAAACAGTTTGGCACCGTCTGTGGGGACTTCTTAGCTAACATTTTTAGTTTCTTTTAGATCTACAACTCACGTGAGTCACTAACCTAACAAACCACAAGATCTTTCTCTTTCTTTGCACATATGGAAACCTACATGGCAGGTAGCCAAGGAGATAGGACAAAAGTGACAGGTGATTTCCATGAATACCTCATGAACGCTATCCATGAGAGTTGTGAAACGCTAGGCGATGACATGACACCCATTGCCTCCCCTAGGCGCGAGAGGTCGCCTTCCCCCATTGCAATATACAAAACCAAATGGAAAAGGGGACTTCACGTCCACAGGAGAGGGTACGCCACCAGCCATGAAAAAGCTCCTCGAAGCGTGGCTGACCGATACGTTACTAAGCATTCTCAACAAACCTGCTCCATGTATGATCATAGAGACCGCAAGAGCCCACACAGTGCAACAAGCAGGACGACCAACCAACACCAGGTATAACTCACAATATTACTAATAATGCAGGTGACAGCGTCCTCAGCGCCGTCCTAAAGAGGATGGAATGAAGAATTTAAAACAAAACGCTCAGAGATCAAATGAAAGAACACTAAGAACGAGTCGACAAGATACCGGGCGCCCCTAAGCTATTGTCAAAGAGGGACGCCGGTAGATTCATATAACAATCGTATAGCATGGAGGCTGCCCCGCATGTCATACCAAAGACCTTCAAAATGCCGCCATATCTCAGGATATAAGATGAAATGACTGACCCCGAAGATCACGTGACTCATTATGTCACCGCCGTGAAGGGAAACGAACCCACCAAGGAATGAATATCCTTTGTTTTGCTAAAGAAATTTGGTGAAACCCTCACGGGAGGAGCATTAACATGGTATTCATAGCGACTAGATCGTTCCATAGAAACCTTCTAAGAAATGGCCGATAAGTTTGTAACAGTGCATGCTGGGGCCAAGAAAGCTGAAACAAGAGTAAAAGACATTTTTGCCATCAAGCAGTTCCTCGCCCGATTCAACAAAGTAAGGATGACCCTACCAAACATGTCCGAAGGGATGAAAGTCGCATACTTTCAGAACGAGTTGAGTAGAGAGGGTTCAAGAGTGACCAGGAAAATTGCATAACCAGTTGATGAAGTACCCTCCAACCACTTGGGATGAATTCCATAATGCTTACTGTGCCAAAGTCTGAGATGATGATGACGACCTCAACGGACCAACTCGATGGATCGTCTCGATACAAGCCGAGCCCAGGAAAGAATGAAGAGACAACATAAGAAGGGATCACCCGGTCTCACAACCAAATAGGGAACGACATCAGCCATAAGAAGGGATCACCCGACCTTCCTTCCGTTGTGATGAAGGCCCATCTAGGCTGAGGATAGGGACTCACAGAAATGAGAGAAGTATGCCCCTCTTATTGTCTACTCAAAATTTTTGTGTATTACCTATAGAAATAGTCTATGCCCGGGAGAGACTTGGCACGAAGGTGAAGTGACCACCAAAGATGAGGTCCGATCCGAGCACCACAAAATTTGATGCCCTCTGCGAATTCCACCAGAAACGCGGGCACAAGATAGAAGACTGCATCACCCTTAAGCAAGAGGTTGTGAACATATTGCAGCAAAGACACCTTAAAGAGCTGTTGAGCGACAAGGGAAGAAACAACTTTGCCAGAGGCCGTGAACGCCAATGCCGGCCGAAGCCACCGTCACCAGCTTGCACCATCAACATGGTCATTGGCGAATGCTGATGCCTCTATTAATGACGTTAAATTCACTGCCACTCATAAGCTCAAAAGATCTATCACCCACGAACGGTATGACGGACTCGAAGAAAGTATCATCTTCGACAAGTCAGATACCGACGGTTTGACTTCCCCTCACAATAATGCCCTCGTCATTACTTTACAAATTTTAGATACTGATATCAAATGTATCATGGTAGACGACCGGAGCGGAGCATGCATTATCCATCCCCGAGTCCTCACCCGGATGAGACTTGAGGACAAGATAGTGCCACGCTGCATCACACTAACCGGTTTTAATAATGCAGTTGAATGGACATCAGGCGAAATCACACTCCCCATCTTGGCCGGCGGTATAACTCTGGAGAAAACGTTCCACATCATGGACCAAGCCACTGTAGGACGACCATGGATACATCCCATGAGAGCCGTCCCCTCCAGCTTATACCAAGTAATCAAATTCCCAATACCTTGGGGGATATTCAGCATACGGGGAGAGCAACGCACGTCTCGGGAATGCTACCGCGTCGCCTTAGACGACACGACAACCCACAAAAGAAAGACACGGAAAAAGAGGCAGAGCATTCAACAAGGTCGAGGTCGACACAAGAAGAAACTAGGGACGTCATCATGGACCCCAAAATAGTTGAAGTCGGACTCAACTGTAGAGGACCTTGACCTCGTTCAATTAGATCACATCGACTCAAGCAAAAAAGCCTACATCGACTGCAAACTCCGAGAACTAGGTAAATTTAGTCAATTATTAATTACTAATGAGGATTTGTTTGCCTTCAATCATGCAAATATGCCGGGTATCCCCAAGGAGATCGCCACACATAAATTAAACGTTGATCCACTCTACCCCCCGTAAGATAGGAGATGAAAATTCAACCCCACATTCAACGATGCCATCCATAATGAGGTGGAGAAGTTATTAGAAAATGGGTATTACCTCCAAGTGGATTTCCAACGTAGTGATGGTTAAAAAGAAACATGAGAAATGGAGGATGTGTGTAGACTTCACGTACTTGAACAAAGCATGCCCGAAGGATTCATTCTCGTTACCACATATCCACCAACTCATCGATGCGACAATCGGGCACCAGCTGTTGAGGTTTTAGACGCGTACTCGGGCTATAACTAGATACTTATAGAAGAATATGACTAGGAGAAAATCACGTTCATCACCCACCGAGGAAAGTATTGTTATAGGGCCATGCCATTCAGCTGAAGAACGCATGAGCCACTTATCAAAGATTGGTCACAAAAATGTTCAAAGATCAACTTTGCAAGACCATGGAGGTATATATCGAAGACATGCTGGTCAAATCCATAA
The DNA here is from genome assembly GCA_002018475.1 of Nicotiana obtusifolia. NCBI lineage: Eukaryota > Viridiplantae > Streptophyta > Magnoliopsida > Solanales > Solanaceae > Nicotiana > Nicotiana obtusifolia. The sequence goes on along the minus strand of MCJB01048254.1, from coordinate 18,068 downwards.
AGGCGGAGGACCATATCGACTATTTGAAAGGAAGCTTTTGACATATTGAGACGGTATGGAATGAAGCTAAACCCCGAGAAAATGCGTTTTTGGCTTACCCTCGGGGAAGTTTCTGGGTTTCATAGTGTCACAACAGGGGATCGAATTCAACCCATACCAAATCAAAGCTATCCAAGGGGTACCGGAGCAACTGACTACTAAGAAGCAAGTCCAAAGGTTGACTAGTCGAATCGACACCCTATCAGGATTTATTTTGTGGTTATCCGATAGATGTCACAAATTTTTTGGTGTGCTAAAAAAGGATAACGACCTTGAGTGGACTCCCGAGTGCGTACAAGCTGTGCGAGAGCTGAAGGCGTATTTGTCATCACTGCCTGTACTCTCAAAGCCTGAACCAGGGGAACATCTCCTCGTCTACCTGGTCATCTCCGAAGTGGCAGTAAGTGTAGTCCTGATACAAGAAAGTAAAGGTACGCAATCTCCCATTTATTACATTAGCAAAACACTCGTCGACGCTGAAACGAGGTAGCCACACCTCGAGAAACTAGCCCTGGCACTAGTCATAGCTTCACAAAAGCTTAGACCCTATTTCCAGTGCCACCCTATTTCAATCGTTACCAACTTTCCTCTGAGAGGCATTTTACATAATCCCGAATTATCGGGGAGGCTGGCCAAGTGGGTCATCGAGCAAAGCGAGCACGATATCACGTATCAGTCGGGAACAACGACAAAGTCGCAAGTGCTCGCCGACTTTGTCGCAGACTTCAGTGCAAAGAAAATGCCTGAGGTCAAGAAGGAATCCGCCAGCTTCTCTCCAAACATAAGACTTCTGGGTCCTACACAGCGACGACTCATTTAATGCTTCTGGATCCGGATCGGGACTATTACTCGAGGTCCCTACTGGCAAAGTAATTCGCCAGTTCATAAGATGCTCAAATATGACTAACAACGAGGTCGAGTATGAGGCCGTAATTCAGGATTGAGACTAGCACTCAAATATGGGGCGAAGTGATTAAAGCTCCGTTGTGATTCCCAGCTCGTAGTAAGCCAAGTCACAGGGACTTTTCAAATCAAAGAACAAAGGTTGCAAAAATAGCAGACCGATATCTGCAAGCTACTATCCACGAAGGCCATTGCGGCGCTCATTCTGGTGATCGGGCGCTCGTTAGATGTCTCATACGGGCAGGATTCTACTGGCCCACCATGAAAAAGGACGCCTCAGAATTTGTGAAAAAAGGCGAATAATGTCAGAAATATGCCCCAATAATTCACCAAGCAGGCGAGCATCTCCACTTATTTACTTCTCCATGGCCTTTCATCAAGTGGAGAATGGACATCGTGGGCCCCCTCCCAGCAGGGCGAGGTAATGTACTAGTCCTTTTAGTTTTAACTGATTATTTATCTAAATGGATGGAAGCAGGAGCGTTCTCCCAAATACGCGAACAAGAGGTAATCACCTTCATATGGAAAAACATCATCTATCGATTTGGCTTACCCAAAAAGATTAGCTGCGACAATAGACCCCAGTTTATGGGAAAGAAAACCACCGAATTCTTCGAGAAAGGCATACTAAGAGAATACTTTCGACCCAATATCATCCACCAGGTAAAGGGCAGGCAGAATCCTCCAACATGTCTGTATTAAACATCATGGAGAAAAAGCTCGAAGACGCCAAGGGACTGTGGCTAGAAATACTCCCAGAAGTATTGAGGGAATATAGAACCACCTGGAAGACTAGCACAGGAGAGACACCCTACTCTTTGGTCTACGGAACCGAAGCACTCATACCAGTCGAAGTTGGAGAACCCAGCCTAAGGTATTCCCATGAAAGCGACACTAGCAATAACGAGAATAGATGACAAGAGCTCGATGAGATTGACGAACGAAGAGATATGGCATACATAAGAATGGTCCTCTAGAAGCAGCAAGCGGAATGTTACTACAACAAGAAGGAAAAGGTCCGGCTGCTTAAAGTCAGGGACTACGTACTCAAAGCCAAAACCCAAGCAACCAGAGATCCACGGGAAGGCAAACTGGGAACAAACTGGGAGGAGGAAAACAATTACCAAACAATTGGAACATCAACAACGTCAAATACTTTAACTTCTAAAAGGAAGAAGCTCCCCCCAAGTCGTACTCTTTATCCTCACTTGAGTTTTGTCCCATTAGGGTTTCTCAAAGAGGTTTTTAACGAGGGGACAAAAGGGACACTTTGAGTCGAAGTATGCGAAGAAGGGACTGTTTTCTCTTTCATTGCCCGACTTCTCAATACTCTCCAAGTCAAACAATGAAGGAACTAGATAGACTGGGATTAGGACTGGAACTCTAGCCAATGCCCAAAGTTTGTAACTTTATCCAATCATGTAACCAAAGCAACAATGTCAAAGTAATAGAAACTTACGTTTATCAAAAACACCTCAACAAAAGGTTAAGTTCGACCCAGCTCGTACAACACCTATCGGCCCTCGGCCGTACCTTAATAAAAGGTCAAGTTCGACCCAGCTCAAACAACACTTATCTGCCCTCAGCCGCACCTTAATAAAAGGTTAAGTTTGACCCAGCTCGAACAACACCTATCGGCCCTCGGCCGCACCTTAATAAAAGGTCAAGTTCGACTAGCTCGAACAACACCTATCGACCCTTGGCCGCACCTTAATAAAAGGTTAAGTTCGACCCAGCTCGAATAACACCTATCAGCCCTCTACCGCACCTTAATAAAAGGTTAAGTTTGACCCAGCTCGAATGACACCTATCGACCCTCGGTCGCACCTTATTAAAAGGTCAAGTTCGACCCAGCTCCAACAAAACCTATCGGTCCTCGATCACACCATTAACAAAAAGTTAAGCTCGACCGAGTTTGAATAACACCTGTCGGCCCTCGACCGCGATTTAACAAGAGGTCAAAATTCGACCAAGTTCGAATAACACCTATCGGCCCTCAGCCACATTACAATGGAAGGTTAAATTTAACCAAACGAGAAGCTAAGTCCAACCAAGTTCAAACTTAGCCAATCGATCCTCAGACACATTCGATCTATGCAAACAAAGAGATGATTCAGCCTATGGCTAATCCGCCCGAAGACTACGACTAGTTAGAGGACGACAACAAAAATATGAAGGAACAAAACACGCAAGTACAGACGACAAATAAGAAAGGCACAAACGGAAGCAAAAATCAACTTTAATATTTATAAACAAGGGTTGTTTACAGAGGCTCTTGGAGACGCCAGCAAAAGTACACAAAATGATAAAAATAAACTACTATTGGCCATTGCCATAGCGACCCAAAACATCCTCACCGGTTCGACCCTCAACAACGGTGCTTCCTTGACCGTCAACCTATCACCGTCCCAATCTTCAGCGTCCTCTCCATCCTCGCTTGTAGGGTAAATAGAATCGTACTGCGACACATCCTCAAGATGATCTACATCATCCTCCCTTTTCTCATCCTCTTTTCCAAGGCGAGGCGTAGTCAGGTTGTAACCACAAGAAATTCGAGCCTCACGAGCCTTGACCCAAGCATCCTCAAGGGCCGCCTCTGAAATAGAACCCATCACATGTAACTCACGATACACATCCAGTCAAGCCTCTGCATGAATCAATTCTTCATACAGCTCACAGGGGATGTCAGGAAAGCCAGAAGCCGTAGACGAAGAAGGTTGTGCAACAGTTGGGCCTTCTCAACCTCCAGAGCAGCAACTTGATCATAAAGATCGCATGTCTCTTTTTTCAACTCCCCAATCCTTTCATCATGTTATTCCTCTTTGGCCCTCGCCGTCGATTGGTCATTTTCCCGCTCAGAATGAAGGTTTTGGTTTGTCAACTCAAGAAACTCCACCTTCTCCGAGCCTCCAATCGAGCAGACTCCGCCTTATCGAGCTCCTCCTACTTCTCGGGACCTCGCCTCTAAGAGCCTCTGCCTTGAACTGGCACTCTTCAAGTTCACCTAGTAGCTAGACCACTTGGGCTTCGAGCTCCTCCTCTTTGCTCATCAACATATCCCTTCAAGGATGCTACATTTCTCCACAACATGCATCAGCTCCTCGTCCCTCTTCTTGAAGTTCTCCCTCAGGACCTGCACATCTGCGCCTTCACAAAGCTGGTATCGAAGCTCCCGGTATTTCCAAAGGAATGTTGTATACTTGTCTTTCAGCTTCACTTAAATTTTGTTACGTCTCATCTCCCGTAGAGAACTCTCAATCTCTAGAATAACCCTGTACAAAACAAAGAAAATGTGTTAGAACTTACAAAGAAACTAAGGCATAAGGAAAGGAACAGATGATAGTCGTACTTACCATGAGAGCGAGACCAACAATGTTATTTGATAGAGTACTATCATTTATCGTCTCGAGGGTCGTACCCTCAATCTCAGAGCCAAAAATTTAAAGCTGCCCAATTTCTCTTCGCGTTTGCGATCTCCAGGTCGCGTTCGTGATGCCCAACAATCCCAGCCCTTCGCGTTCGTGGTACTCCAGCCACGTTCGCGAAGGCCAACAAACTTCCAGCCCAACTAAGCTTCGACTTGTTCGCGTTCGCATAAGGGTTACGTGTTCGCGAAGAGGAACCAGATCCTCCATTTCGTTCGTGTGACCCTTTTCGTGTTCGTGAAGAGTAGAATTTCAGGCCCCTCACCAGCCTTCTTCACAATCGCGAGACTATCGCGAAGCACACCAGCAATTTCAGCCAACTTTAACATTGCTCTAGGTGGTCCGAACCACACCTGAGTCACCCAGGACCGCGTCCAAATATACCAACAAGTTTATAAACATACTGCGGACCTACTCAATGCCTTAGAACACATAAAATAAAATTGGAACCCAGAATCACACTTCAAAACCAAATTAATCAACTTCTAAACTACAAGATCATTTCAACTAACTCCGAACGCAACGAACCACACTTAGACAACTAGGAATGACGTCAAATTTCACGCACAAGTCACAAATTACAATACGAACCTATTCTGAGGCTCAAAATCTCAAACGGACATCGATAACACCAAAGTCCACTTCAATTCAAACTTAAAAAACTCTAAAACCTTCAAGATGCCAACGTTCAATAATAAGCGCCAAAATGCTCCTTGTCCACCTGAAATGCGATCCGAACATACGGACAAGTCCAAAATTATTATATGAATCTACTGGAACCTTCAAATCCTGATTTCGAGGTTGTTTACTCAAATTGTTGACTCAAGTCTAACTTGGCCATCTTAGGCTACCATTATGAAACTACGTGTTCTGAATTCAATCCGAACCCTTTCAAAACCAAATCAACCATCCCCGCAAGTCACAAAACAGTAAAAGCACATACTAGAAGTCTCATATAAGAGAACAGGGATCTAGAAAGACAAACGACAGGTCGGGTCATTACATTCTCCACCTCTTAAGCAAACGTTCGTCCTCGAACGAGTTTAGAGTCATACCTGGAGTGCCGAATAAGTGTGGATATCTGCTCTGCATGTCCTCTTCGGTCTCCCAAGTCACCTCCTTGACTGGTTGGCCCCTCCACTGGACCTTCACTGTTGAACTCTTCTTAGACCTCAACTTGCGGACCTGCTTGTCAACAATGGCAACTGGCTCTTCTCGTAACCCAAGATCTCATTTAGCTGAACTGTACTCTAATCCAACACATGTGACCTGTCAGCATGGTACCTCTAGAGCATAGACACGTGGAATACCGGATGAACTCCCGATAGACTAAGAGGCAAAGCAAGCCTATATGCAACCTCTCCTACTCGCTCCAACACCTCGAATGGACCGATGAACCTCGGAGTCAGCTCGCCCCTCCTTCCGAACCTCATGGTGCCCTTCATCGATGGGACTTTCAAAAGAACCTTCTCGCCACGAGCCTTCTGATCCACGTAACTCTCCGCCTGGACTGGGCTATGCGAAGTTGCTCCTAAATCAACTTTACCTTATCCAAGGCATCCTTTACCAAATCAGTACCATATAACCTAGCCTCACCGGGCTCAAACCAACCGATAGGAGAACGACATTGCCGACCATACAAGGCCTCAAATATAGCTATCTCGATTTTGGACTGATAACTGTTGTTAAAAGCAAACTTGTGCTAACGGTAAGAATTGATCATTACCCTCCGAAGTCAATCACACATGATTTGAGCATATCCTCCAGAATATGAATTGTCCGCTCCAACTGCCCACCGGTCTGTGGATGAAAGGTCGTGTTGAGATATACCCGAGTACCCAAGTCACTCTGAACAGCTCTCCAGAAGTGTGAAGTGAACTGAGTGTCTCTATTTGAAATGATGGAAACAGTCACGCCATGCAACCAGTTGATCTCATGAATATAAATCTGGGCCAACCTCTTTGAAGTGTATGTAGTCATCATCAGAAGAAAATGTGCAGACTTGGTCAATCTGTCGACAATGACCCATACGGTATCAAATTTCCTGAACGTCCGTGGCAAACCAACCACGAAATCTATAGTAATGCGCTCTCTCTTCCACTCTAGTATAACCATCTGCTGAAGTAGTCCACCTGGCCTCTGATGCTCGTACTTAACCTGCTGGCAATTCAAACATTTAGCCACATACTCAACTATGCCCTTCTCCATCCGCCACCACCAGTAATGCTGCCTTAGTTCACGATACATCTTCGTGGCACCTGGATGAATAGAATACCGCGAACTATGTGCCTTCACTAGAATCGTCTCCCTCAGGCCATCAACATTAAGAACACATAAGTTACCCTAGAGTTGTAGAACACCATCATCATTGATAGTAACCTCCTTGGCATCACCCCGTAGCACCGTCTCTTTAAGGACTAGCAAGTGCGGATCATTATGCGAATGAACCTTGATCCTCTCGAATAACGAAGTCTGAGACACAACACATGCAAGAACTCGATTAGGCTCTGAAATATCCAACCTCACAAGTCGGTTAGCTAAGGACTAGATGTCCAAATCCAATGGCCTCTCCTCCGCTGAAAGGAATTCCAAACTACTCATATTCTCGGCCTTTATCCTCAAGGCATCCGCGACAACATTCGCCTTGCCCGGATGATAGAGGATGGTAATGTCATAATCCTTCAGTAACTCAATCCACTTGCGCTGCCCCAGATTAAGATCCCTCGACTTAAACAAATGCTGCAAACTTGTGATGATCGATATAAACCTCGCATGGCACCCCATAAAGATAATGCCCCCAGATCTTAAGGTCATGAACTATCATAGCCAACTCCAAATCGTGCACATCGTAATTTTTCTCATGGGGATTCAACTGACGTGAAACATCTGCAATAACTCATCCTTCTTGCATCAATACACAACCCAAACCAACGCGTGAAGTGTCGTAATACACAGTATACATCCCTGAATCAGAGGGGAAAACCAACACTAGTGATGTAGTCAAAGCGATTTTGAGCTATTGAAAGCTCGCCTCGCAATCATCGGACTATCTGAACTAAGCACCCTTCTGGGTCAATCTAGTCAAAGGAGCTGCAATAGATGAGAAGCCCTCCGCAAATCGACGATAATAACTTGTTAGCCCTAAAAAACTCCTAATATCGGTCGTTATGGTAGGAGGAGTCCAATTCTGAACTGCCTTGATCTCCCTGGGATCCACCTTAATACCCTCACTTGATACGACATGCCCCAAAAAAGCCACAGAATCTAACTAGAACTCACACTTGGAGAACTTAGCATATAGCATTTGTTCCCGTAAGGTCTGAAGCACTATCCAAATGCTGCTCGTGCTCCTCCATACTTCACGGCTCGTGCTTCTCCATACTCCACGAATAGATCAATATGTCACCAATGAAGACAAATGAACAAAGAGTCAAGATATGGCCTGAACACCCGATTCATCAAATCCATAAACGCTGCTAGGGCGTTAGTCAAGCCGAAGAACATCACTAGAAACTCATAATGGCCATATCTAGTCTGGAAAGCCTTCTTCGGAACATCTGAAACACGAATCCTTAGCTGATGATACCCAGATCTCAAGTTGATCTTCAAGAACACTCTAGCACCCTGCAGCTGATCAAACAAATCATCAATGTGTGGCAATGGGTACTTATTCTTGATGGTGATTTTATTCAGCTGGCGGTAATCAATGCACATCCGCATACTCCCATCCTTATTCTTCACAAATAATATCGATACATCCCAAGGCGTCACACTCAGCCTGATGAACCCTTTCTCGAGAAACTCATGAAGATGCTCCTTCAACTCCCTCAACTCCTTTGGAGCCATGCAATAAAGCGGAATAGAGATAGACTGGGTGCTAGGTGCCAAATCAATACAGAAATCGATATTGTGATCTGGTGGCATACCTGGTAGATCAGCAGGAAATACATCGAAAAACTCTCGCACCACATGCAATGAATTGATCGTGGGCGTCTCGATAGTGGTATCCCGAACAAAGGCCAGATAGGCCAAACAACCCTTCTTGACCATATGTAGAGCCTTCAAGAAAGAAATAATCCGACGGGAAGTACCAATAGATGAACCTCTCCACTCCAACCTAGGCAACTCAGGCATCGCCAAGGTAATAGTCTTGGCATGGCAATCGAGAATGGCATAGTATGGAGACAACCAGTCCATGCCCAATATAACCTCAAAGTCAATCATATCGAGCAATAGAAGAACACATATAGAGGAACACCCAAGGACTCTCGAGATACAACCAGATAAGGAGCAAATCGAGAAGATACATCCGGACGCCATCTGACTGACCTTAACCTCTAGGGTGACCCTTACCCACCTACCTTCTGCCTCTGGCCGGCTAGACGGGCGGTGCAGCAGCTGATGCGGTAACCATGGGCCGATAGTTCTGCTGCACCGCCTTGCCCCGAAGTCTGGGACAAAACCTCTTCACGTGGCCCAACTCCGCGCACTCAAAACAACCTCTCTGAGTGGTGAACTTGTGACTTTGAGTCTGACCCTGATAGCCTGAATACCCATTGGAGGAACCCCGAATAGCTGGCGGACGATAAGTATTCTCTAGAATAATGCTGAAGTAGGGTCACGCTGGAGCACTTCAAGTAGGCTTTGGTGATGAATGCATGGGCCTGCTAGGATGGCCCCTCATAAAATGACCCTTGCCCGCAGACGGGGCTCCACTGAATCTACCAAATGCAGGGCCTTGAAGTCCACACCAGTGCTCTTCCCAACATGCACTGTGCCCATCTCTCGAAGAACAAGTCGCCTTCTTCTAAGTCGACAACTATTAGCCTTTCTCCTCCCGTATCTATGGCTCTCCTGTTACGGGGCATTAGACCACCATCCTTAAGAGAGATATTGTAGTTTTTATCAATCAGGGAAAAGAGTTGAGGAGCGGACATAGCGAACATAACAGAGGCAGGTTATTGGAATACGGTAGCTGAGGGAGGGGTTGGTACCGAAGGGGCAGCAGCCGCAATAGGAGTAGAAGCTAAAGGATTAGCAGCCTTCCTCCAAAAGGATGGCAACGGTACCCGGCTCCTTCAAGAAGACCCCCTGCCCGGGAAAAAGACAAATGTTGAAGTTAGTAAAACGAATTGGCATACAACGAAAAATGAAATGACCACGGTCAAACAGAAGAAGTTACCTGTCGAAGGAAGAGCCAATTTGAACTTCTTGATGAAGCGCGGCCAGTCGCGAATTCCTATGACGTGGGGGAGGATTTGCTCAACCCAGTCAGAAATGCGCGTGACTAGAAGGGGAGGTTGATTGATTGCTGCAAGAAAAGGAAAATCCTTCAACCAATTTCAAAGCAAGTAAAAGAATGCAAATGAAAACCCTATGCCTCAAGAAAGTGATCGGCATTAGCTACCATATCCTCAGTCCTGACGTAGAAGAAATTGAGCCAGAACTCCTCCACCAATAGAAGGAGGGGGAAAGAATAGACGATAAGAAAGGGATAGGCGTATAGTGTACAGTATCTAGCGCGATGAACCTGTACCACGTCCCCGCCAGCCGGGATCAGTTCGACGTGATTTAGATGGCCGAACTTGGCCTTAAGATCCGCCAATTCTTCAGACGTCATCATCGATAAGAAAATCCTGGGTGCAGCATCCGGTGATCGGGTGAGGTCACACCTAACGACGGGATTGCAGGGGATTATTTCCTCCACTAACGTGAATGCGTCATCCTCAACAATGGAAGAAACATCCTCCCCTTGGGAAGGAAACACAATTGCCAAGAGAGCAACGCGCCCCCTTCGTCAGCGTTTGAGGGTAAGTTGAACATGATGCGAAGTGAAAAAGAAGAATAACAGACGAGAAAGAATGGGGATGAAAATAGGGCAACAAAACGAGGAAAGGATGTTCAAAGAAGAAAAATGCAGAGATGAAGGTTGGTGCTTTGAAAAGTTAGAGGAAACAAACTTCAAATTCAAGTTCAAGAACCTCTATTTATAGAGATCATGGTGTTAAAATCGAAAACGGCTCGTCATAGTTGGCATCGGAATCTAAACGGCAGATCCAATCAAGAGTTATGCATGAATCAAAGCAACATATCGAAAATATGCGTCATAATGACGCATGATGTCATGACATCACTCTAACCCTTGGACAGGATAACTCCAACAAATCGCCCAGGAAACTTGAGGTATTTGAAATATGCACCCACCGAGGGCCACGTTGCTTGTTCAACACCATGTTTACGACTCTTACAGCTTACTCGATAAGTTCTAACGAAAATGACATTGTCCGCTCATTAAGCTCACCTGCGACGACGACCTCAATAAGATGAGGGACTAACTGTATGGGTAAAAAGTTATCTCTGATATGAGCAAACCATGTTAACATTAAGGAGTCACTCACAAACTGCCACGTGTCATCAGTACGACTTCAATAAAGACCTGCCCATGGTCGAAGTGGTCCCTGAAGAGAGGAAGGGTACGGTCGAAGAGTCAGCGAAGATCAATGACGAGAAGTCGTCGTAGATTAAGGTCGAGGTCGAGCATCCCGGACAGAGTTATAACAGCTAGTTTTAGGATATAACACAAAAGAGAATATTCTAGTGGATATTCGCTGTACCTGTACTACTAGGATTTTTTTGGAATATATTCCCTATAAATTAAAAGAGACACAATAATTG
>MCJB01048253.1:136663-185319 GCA_002018475.1 Nicotiana obtusifolia | reverse complement strand
CCCTCTCTCTGTTCGAAGCCCAGAATTTGACTTCTCAGTGATTTAGTTTTCTTGGTCGGGAAGAATTTGATCAGAAACTTCCTTGCTAAATCATCCCATGTATATATACTGTTCGCTGGCTCCTTCTGTAGCCACTCTTTTGCTTCCCCCAACAGAGAAAAGGGAAACAATGTCAATCTCACATAATCTTTTGACACATTCGGGTAGTTGTATGTGTCTGTTATCTCCAAGAAATTCTGGATGTGTCGCTGTGGGTCTTCGTGAGGCAGCCCCACATATTGGCCCGTCGACTGGATGAGTTGCACCATATACTGCTTCAGCTCGAAATGTCCGGTGATTTCAGGCTTAACAATTGCCTGAGTCATATTGGCCAGATTAGGCCTTGCAGCTTCTATCACCGCCCTTTCAGCGTTTCCTGCCATATCGATAGGTTGTGGTTGCTCAACTATATCCAGCTCTGGGTTAGTTCTGGTCCTGGCGTCTACTTCCTTCCTTAATCTGTGCAAAGTACGTTCAATCTCTGGATCAAAGGGAAGCAGGTTGTTTGCACTTCTACTTCTCCGCATTCAACAGAAAAGCATGTGTCAAAGCAAACAACGTCAGCCGATTACAAAACTTGAATGAATAACAAATAAAAGCTGTAATTGATTAAGGTAGTAGAATTTTTAAGTCCCCGGCAACGGCGCCAAAAACTTGTTGCTTCCTTACGCACACGCAAGTATACGTGATCGACAAGTAATATAGGACAATGAGTCCGGATTATCGTACCCAAGGGACTTAATTTAACTACCTTATAACAACTAATATAGTTATTTAATCAAGCAAAGATCAAGTTTAGTATTTGGTTTAGTCTAAATTATAATTCTAATTTAACCTATCAATAGCAAAAGAACAATTATGTATTTTGTAATCAATGAAGCAACGATTCCAGGGTTGTGATTATGATCCCAATCCTATTGCGTTCTAATTGACTTATCGTTTATGTAGTTAATATAAGATTGCTAATTAATCGATAATGATACTCATAGCCTTCTTCCGAAGTACTATTCGCCTATTCATAACAAGATTAATGCCTATATTCCTATGGAATTAATCTAGCAAGAATGCATGAAGAACACGATTATCTAATTAAGCATGGTGATTAAGTATATTCCTATCTTAACCACGAATCCGCTCTTTTTAATAAAGTTAAGAACATGCTTTCTTCAATTCTTATTCTAATCTAAACTTAGTTTTCCCAAACATAGCATAGATAATTGATAGAACTTAATTGATGGCCAAAGCAATTAAGAAATTAAACATAGAATTGAAGAAACAATCTTAGTCACATTAACTATTAAAACGAGTTCATCAAGTTAAAAACACAATATTCATGGTTAATCACAACCCCGGAACAAGGGGTGATTAGCCACTCATGTTCAACAAAATCAAATAGCTAAGCATGAAAAACTAAAATAAAGATACTAGTTTTGATTGATGAACTGAGAATTTGATGTTGTTGTTGATGTTTCTAGCCTCCCTTTTGCTCCAAAATTGTGTTGTGTCCCTTCACAATGGGTTTAGGGATGTTTATATAGGAGTTGGGAAGGTTTTGGGGCGGTTTAGGGTCTTCTAGGCATAAAAGGAAACAAGTTCCCGTAACCAGTCCCCTGGGGGGCGCTGGGCGCTGTCCAGGGGACTGGAGGCAGATTGTTTTCTGAAGTTCACTGGTTCCAGCGCCACAGGCAGCGCTGGGCGCTGGCCTGTGGGCTGGATTCCGCCTTTTTGCTTCTTTCTTCTTGTTTTGGCTTGTTTTCTTCCCCGATTTCGTCCCCGATTGTTTTTAACTTATTCCTACACATAAAAACACATTATATTAACATGAATCGACATGATTTAACATCCAAATCCAAATAATCAAGAGTTAAAATATGGGATAAGTTACATTATTTTAGCACTTTTCTACCCATTATCACTTCTCTACTTTATTGTTAGTAATAAAGACGATTCTTCTCTACAACAACAAAGCCTCATTCCTAAACAAGTTGGGGTCGGCCTCAGTTATATGAATGCTCATTTTTTTCATAAGCACAACTCATATCATAATCGTCATACCGAATATTATTATTTATTTATATCAGAAACAACTTGTTACAGGACCACTATAGCAACAGTATGAGCCCTCTGATTCTCCTTTTGTATCAGCATCATATCCTCCACTGTAGCTTACTTCAACTCTAAATTGAAGTCCCAGCAGTCTTTTTCTTAGATTTATCATCAGTCGTTGCTTCTGTATCCTCCTCTGAAATTGATTAAAAAATTATACAAACTGATAATAACTTGAAGAAGGTTAAACAACAGATATGAAGATCACTAACACGTCAAAATACTGATATACCTTGACATTGCTGATCTCCAAAAAGCTTCATCAAAATCTCTTCCACGTTTTTCTTTATAACTTGTTCCTTTCAGATGAGGAGTTCCAGATCAGGGACGATTTGGCGTTCAGTATGATCTTCTGTCATTTCTCAAATTCTGAAGAACAAAAAGAATAGTAGAGAATTACGGAGGATCTAAATATTTGAAATAGAAATTTCAATGAAATTGATAAATTGGAAGCGGAATAAACCATCGATTTTGCTCAGTGACAGTATCTGCTTTCTCGGTGAGAACGAGAGAGCCGTGGTGCCTAAAAAAAATTAGTTTGAAAAATATGAAGCTAGGATTAACATGCATTGGTATAGTGTAATTCTCAAAGAATAGCTTGAGTTTGTTAATGGAAATTCTTGATCCTCCAAACAAGTAAATGAGAAGGTTTTAAATAATCATCGGAACCCACGACCCAACTAATTCAGATTCGTGTCATATAAGGCTCATTAAAAAGAGACATACCTTTTACTAAGGTTTTCTATTCCTAGGCTCGAACCTTAAACCTCTGGTCAGGGACGAAAGATATCATACATCACAATAGTCCGTGTAATAATAATACATAATTTCGGAAAATAATACTTAATAATTTGTGATATACTTTTTATTGGATTTACCTCGGTTTAGGTTGCTGATTTTCTGCAATTGAACTGGGATGTGCTCAAACTTTATGACATTTTAATTTCGAAATAGTGTTTTTTATTTTTTATTTATGAAATCCTAATTTTATCATAGGTGTTGGTGACATTTAATTTGCATTGTATGTTTATGATGACCTGACTAATCGTTAAACTCTTATATTTTAATTGAACCACACAATTAAAGGAGAGTTGTTGGTGTGAATAATGAATTTACCTGTGCTCTAGAGTAGAGTATGTGTTGGCTGAAGTATAATGTGAATTCAAAACCCATAAATTGTTTCTGAATTTTGTACTAGTAAATATTCAAAAATCAGTAATTTATCTTGGATTTTTTATTTTGCACTAATAAATATTCAAAATTATTGAAGTACAATCAGTACTGCTATATTTTCAAAGCCAGATTGTGATCCTGCTACTGGTGAATGGATTAACAAAAGCCGTCTCTGCGAATTTTTACTTCGCCCAGTAGCAGAAAGACGACGACTACTACTATTCTGATGGCAGGTCAGATTTTTTAAACACTATATAAGAGTTTATTTTTTAAGAAGGCACTACAAATTTTCAAAAATTAGTGTTTGACGAAGTCTTTTTGCGAGTTTTTTTGAGCTTTTTTCCTGGGAAAGAAGTTACTAAAAAATTCTTTTGAGCAATAGTGAAAAGAAAATTCCGTGAAATAAGTTACTAAATGTAGCTTATCCTTAGAACTAAAAGCAATTTTTAATTTTTTTTCCTATACTAGATAAGAACATTCTTCCCAGATACTCATTTCAAATTATTTTCTCAAATTGATTAAAAATATACATTAATTAATATGAGTATCATGGTAAATTATACATTTCATTTATTATTTTTTAAAGGGTGTGCAAAGTCCATAGTGGACAAGTGAAAGTGAATGGAATGGAAGGAGTACTTCAACTTATTTATTTTTTTAAAATAATACTGATTGTAATAAATCTTACTAGGCATCTCTTGTAATTTGCACTCAAAATCGCCTTTTGAAGAGCTTGATCTAACAAAAACTGTTTGTATAAAACTAACAAAAGCACTTTAATTTGGCTAAACACAAGATGCTATTATTCATAAATAATTCCGAATTTTTATTTTACAAAATACTTTAAAAATAAGTAAATTTTGAAAATTTTGGCCAAATAGACTCGAAGTGGGTGTTTGGATATAAGAATTTCAAAATTCAAGGCAAATAAAAATAGTATTTAAAAATTAGAGTGTGTTTGAACATGAATACAATTTGGAGCTATTTGTAAATTTTCGTAAGTGATGTGAAATGAAAAGGGCTTTTGGAGTTTTTTAAATTTTTGAAAAATTTCAAAATTCGATTTCAAGTGAAATCTCAAAATTTCATGGACAAACGATTTCGAAAAAAAGTGAAAGTTTTCCGAAAAAAATTGAATTTTTTTATGGTCATATGGGCCCGAAGATCACTTCCTTTTTCTTAAAAAGTTGGTCAAACATACTAACTGTCTAAAATAATTTTTTTTTCTCAAAAATTAAGAACATCAAAAAAAGTTGGCCAAACAAGTTACTCCTATAAAGCTATAAGTAATGACTACCTCGAATATGCTTAAAAGAAGCGTTACCAGAAGAAAGAGAGGAGTAAAAGTTAGTATTATATATTTCATTTGAAAATGTTAAAAAGGAAATTAGCATTTAGCGCGGTTGAGTTCTGTTGGGGCGCGGGCGGGTTTTGTTTTAGATATAGAAATACAAATAGAGTAAAGAGTTGTAAAATTGATACATTTGCACTGTTTAGTATCAGCCGAGGGAGTGGGTGGGAGGGAAAACCACCCAAATTTTACCAAACTTCGAATTTTAAAACAGCCCCCAAAATCCAAAACACTCAAACATATTGGCGGCTTATAAACCCAATAAACCTCTCATTTCTTTCCTCCCCATTTCGTCAAATCTTCAATTCAACTATTTTTCTCTTGCTCTCTTTGTTAGAGTAGTTCTTGTAACTACATATGAAGAAGCAAGAGAAAGAGGCAATAATGGCGGATTCAGAAATTTGTGGGAGAGTTACTCGTTTAGCCAAGAAAAGGGCAGCAGAGGCTATGGCCTCAGAGCAACAACAACAGCCTAGTAAGAAACGGGTTGTTTTGGGTGAGATTCAGAATTTTTCTAATGTGGGTGTGAGTCAAATTAAGGGTTCGAACACTGTACTTAAAAAACAACCCAAATTGAAGCAGCAGCAATCTAAGAGGAAACTGAAAAAGGCTGTGACTAGTAAAATTGTTAAGGAGGAGTTGTATGTGGATAATGTTGACGCTAACTACGATGACCCTCAGATGTGTAGTGCTTATGTTTCTGATATATATGATTATCTTCGTAAAATGGAGGTTAGTTTATTCTTCTTTGAATTAAATTGAACTCTTTTATTTGCTCCACATTGTTATTATGTTCTTGCATTTGACTAATTATGTCTCGTATAGCTGACCCGAATTGTTTCGGATCAGTAATGTAGTAGTAATTAGATAGTGAGGGTTTATATAGCAAACCTTATATATTGGGATTGAGGGGTGATTATTGTTATTCTTGTTGTTCAGTGACTTAAAAGAAATTGATTTGGTTTCTTCTGCCTTATTTTGCAAAAATAAACATGCTTGAAAATCAGATCTTTGTAATAGGCCAGCCACTAGTGATATTGTCTGCTTTGGGTCCAAGCTTGCACGGCTTTAAAACGTGTCACTAGAGTCTAAGACTTGTTTACTTATATATCCAGCATCTCTCCTGTATTTTATCGATGTCGGATTTGCCTAGGGTGTCACAATCTTGGAGATTGAATTGTGGTTACTTTTATGAATTATTTGAATATTTGTTTTTTGATCTATAATGGTGCTGGTGTTTGTGTTTAGTGTTGTAGCATTGTTACAATTTGGGGTTTTGACAATTTTTGGTGGTTTTGTGTTCAGATTGAGGAAAAGAGGAGACCTTTGCCTGATTACTTAGAGAAAGTTCAGAAGGATTTGAGTGCAAACATGAGAGGGGTATTAGTCGATTGGCTAGTGGAAGTCGCGGAGGAATACAAGCTACTTTCGGACACTTTATATCTTGCAGTTTCCTACATTGATAGATTCTTATCGACAAATGTCATCACCAGGCAGAAGCTTCAGCTTTTAGGTGTTTCGTCAATGCTCATTTCTGCGTAAGTATCTTAGCTTTGCATTGATTTAACTCCTGGAAATTTGATTGTTTATGGATTTGCTAATGAGCGTATTCTGATTTGGTAATTTGCAGGAAGTATGAGGAGATAAGTCCACCACATGTCGAAGACTTTTGTTACATAACGGACAATACGTATACTAAAGAAGAGGTGGTGGAAATGGAAGCTGATGTGCTTAAAACACTCAAATTTGAGATGGGTAATCCTACAGTGAAAACATTTCTCAGAAGATTTACTGGGGTTGCTCAAGAAGATTATAAAAGCCCCAATTTGCAGTTGGAGTTTTTGGGCTATTATCTAGCGGAGTTAAGCATATTGGATTATAGCTGTGTGAAATACTTACCTTCTTTGCTGGCTGCTGCTGTTATATTCCTTTCGAGGTTTACACTACAACCTAATACACATCCTTGGAGCGTGGCTCTTCAACAATATTCGGGATATAAAGCAGCGGATTTGAAGGAATGTGTTCTTATCGTACACGACTTGCAATTATGTAGAAGAGGAGGCTCTTTAGTGGCTGTGAGGGACAAATATAAGCAGCATAAGGTGTTGATCTAAGTTGGTCACTGGTTATCTTATTGTAGATGTTTTGTTTAACTTGGTTATCTAACTTGACCTGTGATTTACTTGTTACAGTTTAAATGTGTGTCATCGTTGACCTCTCCAGTGGAAATACCAGCTTCATTCTTTGAAGATACGAGACAATTGTAAATTAGGCTTCTGCTTGGACATACAATAGGAAGGAGTAGACAGTGTTCTTGGTTTTGCTTAAGCTGGAAGACTTGGCTAATGGTGCTTTTGGGATGCTGAGGACATTAAGTTTTGAGCGTTTGTTTTAGTAGATTTTGAAGTCCTCAGATGTATCTGGTGTTAGGATTACTAACTGGTAGTCAGTAAGATAAGTTTGATAGATTTTGTAGCTTGGTTAGAAACAGATCCATTGAATTGATTGTGAAGTTATTGATTCCATTTACAAGTCTTGTATTCCAGGGATGATGTTTGGTAGTATTTGATACAGATAGAAATCAGTCATGTAAAAAGCCTGAATAGCTTCAGATGAAAGAATAGATTGCCCAATTATATCATTTTGTTCATCTACATAATAGTATGTTCATAAGACAACTTGTAGATACTGTTATAATTATATTTTGAAATAATCCAATGAGGATGATAATGTTAGTAAACTGGCAGAGAACTCTAATTTGTTGTGATCTTATGATAGGTGTAAATTTTACATGTTTCTTGGGTGAATCTATATGTTTCAAACTACATAGCTTGAAATATTTGATCCTTCATATTGAAACTGCATATTGTTGATACCGTGTGACATTAGGAATCTTTATGTTCTAAACTGGACAAAATGCCTTGTCTAAGTCGAGGAACTTGTTTCGAAAAGTCATACAGCGACAAAAACAAACACACTGAACATTACCCCCTAAACTTTTCTGGAAAAGTTATTTATAAACTTTAGTTTTACGGGTGACTTATTACCCCCTATTTTGTTTAAAGTGGAGCTAATACCATCTCAAAACATATTTAACCAATTTTATGGCCTGCGGATTTTTACACGCGCCGACATCATATTTTCTTTTCTTCTATTTTTTTCCCCCTCAAAGTTTTGTTTAGTTGGATAATTGTTTGTAAGCGTCCATAAAAATATGCTCTAAATAGTCATGTGGTATAAAGTTCCCTTTTGTGATTTAATTTTTGTTTAGAAGGCACACATTATATTATTAAAATAAAAGAAAAAAAATTGCCTACTTTTCAGAAATATTTTAGAATTTTGAATTAAACTTCTCTATTCTGTTCTCAAACACCAAACCGCACTATGTTGTATGAGCGCCTGCACTATTTTAGCCGAGTATCATAGTCACACGGAGTTTGCAATAGTGGATGGGAAGTAGCAGTAAGAACATCAACCAGATACTGGGGAAAACAATAAAATTAAGCAACTAAATGTCAGCATTTGAGCAACAAATAAATCATGACAGCGCGGTCACTGCCACTGCAGCTTCCGCACTTCAACGCAGTGCAACAGTCAGTAATTACAGTTTCAGCTCTGCCAAAACCTAAAACTAAGTCAACGCCATAATACTATCTGCACTATCTACAATGTGCTCCAAATATGATTTGTTAAATATTTTAGTTGTCCAAGCAGATTTCTGTCACAAATTAAGATATTACTTGTTACCAGTGCTTAAACGATCTCGTCCATCTTCAACATCATCGTTTCCTGTTGTTTCATAACATCTATATCCGAACATCAAAGACACAGACCACATTGTCCGCAAAACAAGCTGCAACCTTGTTGCCTTCCTTGTTCCAGCACACTTCAAAGATTCCACCATTTCCACTGTAAGTTTTTATGATCTTGGCCTCTTTTACAGACCATATGTTCAAGCATCTATCCAATGACCCGGTCGCCAAGTACTCGCTGTTTGGGCTAAATGCAACAGAATAAACGGGATCCCTGTGTTTAAAATGGAAAAAGCCCCAAAATAAGTAATACCAAAAATCCAGTCGCATAACAAGAACAAAAAACATATTTAAAGATGTACAAGAAA
Source organism: Nicotiana obtusifolia (assembly GCA_002018475.1). Lineage (NCBI taxonomy): Eukaryota > Viridiplantae > Streptophyta > Magnoliopsida > Solanales > Solanaceae > Nicotiana > Nicotiana obtusifolia. The sequence continues at coordinate 176,530 of MCJB01048253.1, read as the reverse complement.
GAAACTATGTCTAGCTTTTTCTTTCACTCTATCCCTTGAAGCACTCGTAAAAAATAAATATTAGTAATAAGTAGTAGCAATAGCAATGATGATTCAATATTAGTAATAAAACATAACCAACCACCAAAAGAAATCAATAGTTCAACCAAGCAAAAGGAGAAAATCACCACAGTGCAGGAGTTTATTTTTGTCCCACTAGTTAACAACTATCTTTGCTAATGATGATACTAATAACTGCTTTTATTAAGCAGCAATGACTTCTTCTATGAGACTTTTTAGAAGGTTCAATCACCAACACCTTTTTCCCGAAAGGCATAAAAAGCTACTGCATAATTACAGCCATTACCTATGGCCATTCAGACTGTGAAGGAGACGGCCAAGTTCTACATCCCATAGCTTCACTGTGGAGTCAAAAGAGGCACTACAGAGGAAATTAAAAGTTCAGCAAAAAAGAATAGGCACATAAAATTATAATAATTATAGGATAAAAGAATAGGCACATCGAATCATAAGAATGATAAGATTTAAGTACGACAAAATAAGGTATTCATTGTCCGATGCCCAGATTATCCCCGGGAGGTGAAGGATTATAGCACATCAAGTACAATTGACAAACGTAAGTTATTTCTTAGTTTATGTTAAAAATGTCACTAAATGAGGACATATTGATCTTAAATTACATGGCAGCACTTGTAAGGAAAGAATAGGAACCAATAGCAGAATTCTTGATGTGCACAAATCATGTCTCTGGAGATATTGTAGCTCTATGACATATAAGAAGTGTAGATAGAATTAGGGGGCAACCTCCCCAACTTTTAGTTAGTCAATCAATCAAGTACACTTCAATCCCAAACTAGTCGGGGTCGGCTATCTGAATCTTCTATATTCATTCCTATTTATTCTGGCACATTTCATTCCAATACTAAATTGCCTTTTAAGGAGTGGAAAAATAAGAGTAGGATTGGTCTTAATTCGAAGGCTATGTCGAAGACGAGAGGGTTGGTTTAACTGTTTGGATCCCCATCTTCACCATTAAAGCATTGAGAGGAATACAAGCGTCAAATGGTAATGTGATAGTGTGAGGAGGAGAAAAGACGCTTCAAGCAATAATTGTCACTTTGTTAGTTTCTATAGATCACCAAAACCAAGTCCACATATAAAACTATCATCCCTTAGACCCTTACCACATCAATTATGATAGAATAATAGAACTAGATCTGATAGAAAGAAGAGCCTTGAGTTACCACCACGGGCTAGACCATATGGTAGAAGCAGCAGGTCATCCAACGTATGACCTGTGGCAATAGGTAGGATCGTAACCTACTTTCTTACCCTCAATGTAATGGTGCAGGTATTTACCTGGCCAGCAACAACTGTTGATTTGGGTTGCTCGTACCAGAGCCAGTTGGACTCCATCGGATGGTATAGATCTCCTAAAAAATTAATACTGTAAAAAACTGATGTCTGATCTGATTAAGCGAATAAAACAAAAACAGGAAAAGAGAAACAGCATATTCAAAGTTCTCAGAATATGTATATAAACTTAAATGCTGCACCTTGGCATGTTCCTTGAAATCATGCACGCAGGCATCTTGTTTCACACTCCATATCTGCACAACAGATGAGAGTTATCGACCAATTTCACAGAGCATCAATTGAAGGTGATTCTTCGAAACAGCATATTTGTACTATCTTAAAGGAAGTGAATCTATAAATCAACTTTCACTAAGTCTCTTCCTCGATTACCAATTATTTCTAATTAACCAGAATCTGGATCTGGAATGTGTTTGAACTAGAATTTCTTTTTTAACTAGCTTAGGATTACTGATTTAGTATTCAAGAATCTATGTTGAAATGGAATTTTTTTCATTAAAGAGGTTAAGCACCACACCTTCTTTCTTTCTTTCTTTTTTTCCATCAGAGGTTAAGGGTGTACGACGACATATGCGACATTTAGAGTATCCCAAGTTTTACAGAACTAATTTGTCCTAAAATCAAAATGAGTAGTGGAGAGAAACAGGCCCAAAATGGAGCAGCCAACTAGTCTTAGATTGAGGCGTAGTTGTTGTTGTAAGAGGTTAAGGGTGATCTTTAAAGATTATTGATTATCATAAAACAAATTTATCACGTTCTTTGCAAGATCTAGTTAAGCATGCATTTGTCTACAGATGCAAGACTTCACACTACTATTTGAATATATTCTATCAATCAGGACCTCCCAAGAGAGAAATAACTGAAAAGACCAGAATTATCAGAAGGAAAGAAGTAGGAATAGTGTGCATTTGCATCAGCTAATCTGTAATGACTAAATTCAAAGTCTAGGTAACTACACGAGGGTAACTAGTGCAGACTAGACAAACAGAATGTTCTAATCAGCGCTTTTCTGTAACCTGTGGAGTTGCTATTAATTTAAGGAAAGAGTATGTTAGCAATTACCTTAGCCGTGGTGTCATCAGAGCACGATGCCAACAATGAGCCTGAGGGGTCCCACTTGATTGCATTGACTTCACTCTGCAATCACAAAGATAAGATCTTTTAGTAATGCTCATAAAAAGAGGACAGCATAATTGTACTTGTGGTATTACACTGGGCTGTTGTTGTTGTATTTATCATGCTAAAGTTGCATCTGAATGGGACTTATCACAAAATAGTTGGTATGATCTAGAACACAAAAGATTAGAACTACAACTTTCAACTTATAGGGTGAAATTCCAAACAGACGACAAAAAAAAAACGACTGTCTGAGCAATTGTCGTGCACAGTTGCAAGATAATGCAAATGCTTGAGAAATCATCATGCAGTCAACCCATTAGTTTTCATGGCCAGAGAAAGGGGTCAAAAGATTCTTTAGCCTCTCACTACCATATGTGTACCTACAACTACAAGTTACAACCTCACAGGCATCGAGATACAATGAATACAAGTTGTATCTTAATAATCAGGTACTCAACCAAGGCAACAGAGGTAAACATGTTTTACGATATGTTCACAATTAGACTTTCGCTTTGAAACATTTTAAGAGCATTTTACAATGTGATGAGCATAAACCTCAAGAGAGTTAATATGTCCACCCCTGTGCCTTCCAGAGGTGCACAGTAGACCAGCTCCAATATAATATTTACAGGCGATTGGTAACCAATCAATAACCGCATACGGAACAATTTTCCTACCAAAATGAAAAAAAGGAGTACTGGAGCATCACCTGATGCCCCGAGAAAGTTTTGACAGGCCGACTCTCTCCAACTTTACAAACATAAATCATGTTATCAGTGGAGCAGGTTGCAAAGGAATTGTTGTTTCGCCAATCAACATCAAGTGTCGGAGCTGGAATGTAGTTATATATCAATAATGAGAAATAATAAACAGAAGAAATCAAAGTGAGTAATGGGAAAAAAGCTTAGGAGCATAGTTAAATCAGAACAAAGGAAAAGCACCTGAATGAAATTCAAATTGTTGCTTCCATTCGCCAGACTTTACATCCCACACAATGGCAGTTTTGTCTACACTACCGCTAAGGAGATAATCACCTTTCTTATTCCACTTCAACGAGAAGATTGGCCCTTTATGTTTGATTAGAGTATTTACCAGTTCCCCTGGATATGAAGTGACACGTGAGATCAATCATGAATATCAGCATACACATTTGGTGCCATAAGATACTATCATACTACAGGTGCCGGAAACAATTAGCAAGGAAAAACCTAAACAGAAGTTAAATTTTTGACAAAAGAATCCAGTTTGATATCTTTTAACATGTTCTGAATGGACGGAACAATGACACACAAAGGAAAAAACAAGTCAAAGAAATTGGACCACACCATGATTTACGCACCACTTACAACTTGCAGAAGAAAGCGATTTTATGAAATTTCAGGTGGCTCGAGAAGAGATTTCTGCAAATGCTTTTTTAATCAGGCCGGACTTAGATTAACATTTCAGATTAAGTTGCAGACCCCTTTGAAAGAGGATTAGCTTATTGTTCAGCAAACCAGTATGAATCTGCTATACTTGCCGGAGAAGATGGCCTTCAGCTCGCACTGTATGACATATATTGATACGTATATTGAAGCCATAATTTTAATAATCTCATCAGTTATTGTCTTCCAGGTAACTCATTCATTTCTTCATTTTCTTCAGGCGTTTTTGGGCTGCGCATGCATGACGCTCAAAGATGTTGAGACAAGGAGATCTACTGTTAAAAATCTAGCCCAATTCATCAAAGGGTGTATCCCAGAATAAGCATACACCCTTCACTGTTTTTTTCTTGCAGGAGCAATGTTGCCAGATCCTTGTATTCCTTGCCTGTTGCCACACCCGTGTCGATCCAAAAGACTTGGGCGTGGGTGGGATCCACACTGGATTTTATGGTCCTAACTTATAGCCTGTTTGGCCAAGCTTTTTTTTTTTGGCCAAAAGTGCTTTTTTCCAAAGTTAAGGTGTTTCGCAAGCTTTTTAGAAGGGGAAAAAAAGATTTTGAGTAGAAGCAGAAACATTTTTTAAGAAGCAGAAAAAAGCAGCTTCTCCTAAAAGCACTTTTGAGAAAAATACACTTAGAATCATTTTTTAAAAGCTTGGCCAAACACTAATTGCTGCTCAAAAATGCTTTTCAAATTAATTAGTCAATCACAAACTACTTCACCACAAGTACTTTTTAAAAAGCACTTTTGAGAAGAGCACTTTTCAAAATAAGTTGATTTTAGAACCTTGACCAAACAGGCTATTAGATGCTTTGACTACAGCTATGGCCAAGAAATATAGGTTGATTGGATATTTGGTTTAAAGTTGGTTTATGTCACACACACACAAAACTTATATTATATACACGCATATAAAGTACACATTATCATATGAGTTAACTTACAAATAAAATATTAAGTTTTACTACAAAATTTAATTATACTAGCTTTGATTTAATAACTTTGATTAAAATTTCAAAATATACATTTATATATGTTGCAATATACATTAATGGTTGTCTCTTAACGCTCGTACCTATACTTCTATCTGTATCTCCGAATCCTAAGATTTGGGTGATGACTAATCCGACTCCTAGATCCACACCCGTATCTGAGCAACATACTAAAAGAGGCCTCCACAGCTATTCTCAAGAAGCCAGTGAAGCGCTTGCCAGCAATTGCCCAAATGACTTGGCATTGACAGGAATATTGCTGTTTACCAATGCCACATTAATCTCCAGTAATCTCTTTAATATTTATAAAGGTGGTACCTGGATCAACTTGCGTCCACCTCGCTATTCCACTAGATACCTGCTACCTTTCAGGGTAACTTTGCCACCAAGAATTAGGCAGAAGGGAGAAATCACCTAGCTTTTTTGGGCCTCTGGTAGGATGTAAACCTTGGACTTATATGACTTCCATTCCACTTTATTCACCACTAGACCACACCCCCGAATGCATTCACAAGCTCCTGATCCAGATCATCTTTCTGGTCTTAAAAGTGGGTCACATCTCTCTCAAAGTTGAAACATGTGCAGGATGCTACCTCCTAATGAGTAGCATAAGGCAGATGCTTTTTCTAAGCCTGTCCCATACCTCAAAAACCAGACTTGGTTACCTGGTAGGAATCTAGCTTGTGACGGGAACCACGACACATCTTGCTTATGCTATCTATGCCGTTAAACCAAGGCCCTAGGGCTAAGTTACGCAGCTGATGTAGCTAGTATCTACCTGCAGCTGTCCTTTCAATAGCCTCCAGTAACCTCCTCCTAATTCAGATCATCTTTTTGGTCTTATAGGTGATTCAGAGCTCTCTCAATGTTGAAAACTGATAAGCAGGAGGCTACCTTCCAATGAGTCGGCATAAGTTAGACAGCTGCTGTAGCTAGTATGTATTCAAACTACCCTTTCAAGGTAATAGGTGTTTGAAACTCTGTGAAATTTGTTGGACGATAAAAGAGTTTTCTCACATGCTTTTTAGAATTGAAACCGTGATGCATCATAGTCCCTCAGGAGAGAAAAGTTGCAGACCTTGCTGAAAGCTGCACATTAGGATTCTGATAAGGCTTCCCTCTAGAAAGGGAAGTTGAATAACAAAAGGAGAAATGAGGGATGAACGGCATTGAATTGAGTATGGTAGCAACGTGATTTCAAGAAGATCGATCCTTCATATGAAAATGCTACCAATTTCAGAAAGGTAACAGCCTTTTAGTTTTAACTATATAAGTTATCATGCATACTGAAGTACAGTTTGATGAATTCTGTATCTTGTGGATGCTGTGAAGTAGAACCTTCTTGGTGCTATAACAACAAACTACTTTACTTCTTCTCCAAAAAAATAAAAAGATCATAAAACGTAGGTTTCCCTGCCACTCATTGGTGTACTCATACATTCAATATCTTCAGTCCCAACTTATCTATTGCATTTTTCAATACCCCATTGTTCAAAAACAGAAAGTGTTAAAACAAGATAGCTTACCATCTCGGTTCCAGATTCTAGCTTGACCATCATAAGAACCCGTTGCAAGTAGGTTTCCCTCGCCCTACACAAGGAAGAAGTCATAAGTACAAGATCTAATAAGAACGTACATGAGCATTGGCAATTCATAAGACATGCAGAAAAGAAAAAAGGGAAGCAAATAATAATCTCAAAAAAACTTACATTCCACTCGAGTGTTGTGACATCCTTGCTTTTCTCGTTTGTTCGACCTTTAAAATGCTTCAATACCATGACATTTACAGGCCCATTTTGCATACGAGAATGACAAGGACCATCTCCAATTGTCCAAATTCTAGCAGTAGAATCTCCAGACCTGAGTTGAGGATTTCATATAATTAACAACAAGAAAAGGAAATCCAAATAATAATTTTATCACCAGTGACCCAATAGATGTAAACCTACCCTGTTCAAGATTTTGGTTTTTAGTATGTCAAACTGTTCAAGATTTTGGTTTTTAGTATGTCACTGTTCAAGATTTAGGTGTAATACAATCTCATTTTTAAATGAATTATTTGCTTAGATATTGATATTATTAACTGCGAACATTCAAGTCAATGCCGGCATTCTAGTGACAAATTTAGTGTACAACTTAAAGCAAATCATTCATGTTAAAAAGCAAATGTAGTCAAGCAGGATTTCTTAGAAGACAAATGGTTGTCTCTGCAAATATTTTCAACCATCTTGGTATGGCACACTCCTCGTGTCTGCATTCAAGATAGCAATGATATATTTATTTCCTTTTTCAACAGAAAGCCCTGCTGATCAGATAGTATCTCCTTATCCTATCAAGCTCGTAGACGGTGATTACTTCTGGGGTGATTACTTCTGGGGCATATATTTCTCACTTGGACAAAATCCTTTTAAGTTGTTTCTACAGTATGTCTTACCCCTAAGGTGTGGTGTTTTGCTGTTTAGACTATAAACAAGGTTACCTACTCCCCCCAAGAAGACTACGTAACGATAAAGTCTAAAGCAGTCCAAGGAGGGCAATAAGTTTCAACTATCCTGGAAAAGAATGATGATTGTTTCCGAAGTGCTAAAAGCTCAACGAATAATACGAGATAGGGGTATAGAAATGAAATATCAATTGACTCCTACAGAAGAGCAGCATCAAAAGAGATATTAGTGTGCTAACCCAGATGCAAGAAGTGAACCGTCTGGACTCCAGGCACATGCAAAGACCTGCGATAAGTTTGAGAACAACACAATATTGTCATGCTAAATACCAACAAGATTTACCAAATTAAATATTGAGAATCATACTAATTTGAGAAGCTGTAGATTATATCTAATCATACCTCGGATGTATGGCCTTCCAAAACCAGTACATCAGAACTCGGGATTTCACATGGCAACGAGGTAGAGCTTGTGCAAACCTCCATTGGCTCCGGATCTGTTTTGCAGTTCCAGAAAGTCAAGTGATAAGAATTTTATGCTTTATAATGTGATTAACAAAATTCAGATATTCCAGGATGGCTTGCAGCTGTAAAGTTCACAAAGACTAAGTTATTGAGATTTAATACCTGCAGCCTTTCCATTCTCCTCATGCCTGACAACATCTTTATCTCCATTGGTTTTCGTGTCCACGGGATCCTCACGTGGTTTTTCTTTGTCCTTATTTTTCTCTCTCTCCTTATCCTTCTCAATCTTCTCTCTCCGATCTCGATCTTGCTCTTTTTCCTTTAATTGTTTTTCCTTCTCCCTTTCTCTAGCAGATTCTCGTCCATGCTCCCTCTCATGGACGTTGTTATCCTTGTCTTTTCCCCTAGGCTTATCTTGCCGAAGCTTTTCCTTTTTTTCTTTTATTATTTTTTGCAGCTCATATACATCCTTCGTGATAAGATCAATGGGTTGTAAAAACTGGAAGTCTTCATCCATATCTGTGTCATCCTGCATGCCTTATTTATTACCAGTCAGTTTCAAGTTCTCAAAAGAGCTTGGACACAGGACTCAAACAATAAGCATCACGAATTTTGCACTTACATTGCTCAAATTTGCTTCCAATTCAAGATATTGAATTCCCTTTTGTAGAAAGGTAACCAGAGCACCAGGGGGAACTAAATTTCCATCTATTGTGCTCTTATTAATCCCCGCCTCATATCCTAAAGCAAATGCTGAATGCGTAAACCCTGTAAAGCAGCCAGAAACAAAGAGATTCAAGATTAATATCAAAAAGAATAAAGAGTGGTGACTAAGAATATGAAAACAGAAAAATTTAAGAGAATTCCAACTGAGAATGGATAAATAGACAGAATCATATAGGAGTGATCACCTAAGAGACTAAAACATAAAAGGGTTCATATAACCAAATATGTCCATCACAACAAAAGATTTACAAGGAATGTATATTCGAGTAATTTAATAAAATAACAAAAAAATTTGGATGACAATCAAAGTCATGGAATTATTGTCCCTAAATGCGAAGGAGAAGGAAGAGAAGAGACCCAAGAAAAAGAAGGTATATCCCTAGATCAACTGGCACAACACTATTTCATTAGCAACTACTTTGCTTCTGCATCTAAGGGTGTGACTTAGTGGTCAATGAAATGTGTTAAGAACCACGAGGTCTCAAGTTTAAATTCTAGCCGCAAAACCACTTCGTGATTCCTCCCATCTGTCCAGGCCTTAATGGATGGAGTTACCTTGGTACCTCTGCTAGTGGAGGTAGCAGGCACCCCATGTAATTAGTCATGCGCTTGGCCGGACAAGACGATTATCCCAAAAAAACAACTTTGCTTCTAAATGAACATCATAACATGCATATGAAGTACTTTACTGGACCTGGAAAATTCACATCGAACAGAAACTGTTCTCAAGGGAATATGTCCAAATCAACCGAGAAAGATATAATCTCACTTAGCCATCCAATTTTTAACTTGTTAAAATAACCACCCTCAACTAATTGATATTATGTGGAAAATAATATGTGGTTCGGTCGTAATTCACATTGGATGAAGCAGAACTTTTGTGCTAGGTCAGAAATATCCTTTTCAAACACATCCGTCGTGAAAACTCCAATCTACCGCACCCTATAAGAAAAATTCATAGAGGCGTGCAAAACAATCATTAATAGATAGTAACATCAAACTAATTAGTTAACAACAAGTTTGCCCTTATCAAGGAACAAAATCCATTACATGTCAAATATATGAAAGTGCCACAAAAAAAGGGTAGCCCGGTGCACAAAGCATCCTGCATTCACATAGGGTTCGGAAAAGGGCCGCACCTCTAGGGGTATGCTGTAGATAGCCTACCCTAATGCAAGCATTTGAAAGTGCCACAAAATTACAAATAGCTCTAACCCGCAATTCTTGCATTTGCTTGAAGCCATATAAACATCGTTTCATTGTTCTATCTCTCCCTTTGATAACAAAAGGAAGAAATTGAGCATGCAAGCTTCTAACCTTGAAAACTAACAGCTTCTTCTGTGAGCAAAGGAAGTCATATTCATCCTCTTGACCGAAAATGACTTCCTCATGGAAAATTGGGAAATAAGCAATTTTCGTCCTTGTGATATGGCTAATTTCTAGTTTCGGTCCCTGTGATATTCAACTACGCAATTTTAATAAATAAAGTGGGTGATTCTAGCCCAATCACTAATGAAACTTGACTGAGAAAAATGGCCTGTTAATACTCCAAGGGGCAATTCAGGTACAACAGTTAAAATATTTTCAAAATAACCTAATTCTATTTGAAAAGTTTAATGTCTTCCCATCACATCCCCCCCCCCCAAAACCCTCTTCCGTTGGAACTGAACAGAGCTGCTCAATTGTCAAAATTACGAATACCCAGTGCCACCACGTTTGGCCTTCCAGACTACACTTTCGTAATTTTTTTCTTTCGTTCTCTTAGCCAATAACTAAACTGCCATGCACTCTCCATTTGTAAGAAACCAGTTCAGATGTGCAAATATGCAACACACATCCAATAAGTCAGTGAAAAATAAGCGAGGATTCAAGAACAAAATCAGCTTGATCGAAGCCTGTATAGGAATATTGAAAGGGAAAGAACCACAGGAATCCTTGCTCGAACTAAGCAAAAATTGAGAAGATAACTCGAAATTTGACAAAATCGAAGTGAAAAGCACTCCAATAAGAAATTAGCCATGAGTTTCCTCTTGAGGTTTCGTCAAATTTAGTTAAGCAGTGCATTTTGATTCAAGCAGAAAAAACACTTAGAGAAAAGTATGGTTCATAGGTATTTATGTACAGGTTCATGGCTTGCAATGGCTAATCTTAAAAAAGATAACGAAATTTCGAAGAAGCTCTTTTAAGAATATTTCCCGCACTTCTTCAGTAAATTTTCCTACTTTATTATGCCGATTCCTCTCTCCGTATATTTTATGTTAGAATGACCTAGACTCGATTTTCATGTAGCTTGCAACGTGAGTCTGTAATGAATAATGAACCAAAGTATTATTTTTGTACAACTAAGAATGCGTTATGTACAATCAAATTGAAAACAGTAGCCCCCTAAGCCAAAAAGGAGCATGTATAATATCCAAATTACCCTACCTAGTATTAAATTTTCTGTTAAAGACCGTTTGCTTCTGTTAGTGAGGGACTAGAATCACTCACTTTCTTTCTTTAATTGAAGGTTAAATGCGCTAAGTCAAATATTATAGGGATCAAAACTGGAATAACACAATAACACAGAGATAAATAATGTTATTTCCCCTGGGAAATATTTTTCTGAAAATTACTTCGGGCATGCAAAAACACACATCGGGATAGATCTTTCCCTATAGCTTCTTAATAGCAAAAATTTAATTAGAAAAACATAAATTACTCTAGTCCCATTCACTCCTAAAATTGTTCAAATTAACATTCCATAAGTAACACAAGCCAAACAAGTTGGCAAGGAGGGGAGTGCAAACAAGTGTTCAAGAACAAAACCAGGCAAAAAGTAACCTAACCTATAAACCTAGTTGAACGAGAAGTTCAAAATCCAACAAAGTTATCAATAAAAAAAGAGACACACAGACACACAAGCAATATAATTTATGGGGTAGCAATGGTGGCTCAACAAAATTAGTAGCCTAAAGCCAAATAAATTAGAAGCACTTTCCTTTTTTATGTATCTTTTTGTTAAAGCATTTAAGTTCACAACAAAAACTTGATAGTAATAATAAAATTTATATTGGTAAGGGTAATTCGAGTTAATTTTGTCTATGAATTTCATATTGTCTAAGTCAAAATAACATCAGAAAAATCTATTAAAATTTTTCGGGGCCCCTAAAGCAAAGGCTTCACTGGTCTCCCCATTGAGCCACCCTTGTAAGGTAGCAATTAGTATTAAATTGAACCTTAAGAAGGACGTACCTGATTCTTGAAGGTACCGGAAAACGAGGTAGTTTAGCTCCGATGAGGTAATAGAGATCATTCTTGCGAATCGACGCCGGCGAAAACAAACACCATGTGCTTTCTCTCCCGAGTGAAAACGATGTTTGTGCGAGAAAAGAGAGACGTTATTAGATGTGTTTCTGCAGCAAAGGTCATCGTCATCGTTTAGAATTAGGAATAAGTGTAGATGTTGAAATGACTATAATACCCTCAATGTCAGGCATTTCTTGGGCTATTAAAATTTGGGCCGCCCAGCCCATTAATTTGGTTTAATGTGGTAATACGCAGTCTCAATTGTTTACGACAACTAGTTATTTCGTTTAAACAAAACAAAGACTTGTTTGATCATGAAAGAAAATATTGAGGTGTTTTCCAAAAGATTTTCTCGAAAGAAAATGATATCTAAAAAATCTATTTGGCCATATGTTTTTTTAAGAAATTTCTCAAAAAGGAAAAAGATCATACTTTGTGTCTGGAATTAGGGGTGTACAAATGAAACCGACAAACCACACCAACCTGATAATCCAAATCAAATCGAGAAAAAAAACCCGACTATGATTTGGTGTTGGAAAAAAAGACGACCATACTTGGTTTGGTTTGATTTGGTTTGGTTTGGTTTTAACTAAAAAAATTCAAATCGAAACCAAAACAACCCGACATTTTATGTATAGAAGTTTTAATTATATTTAATACATAAAAATATTTATTGTAGTGTAGTTTATTAATATTTCTTAAGATTTTTCATAGTTTTATCTTTAAATGTATTATTTCAAGCTTGGGCTTATAAGTTTTGGATGCTCAATAATTTTTATAGTCCATAAATATTAGTAACTCAGATAAATCCTAAACCAAAATCAAATCAATATTAATGTCTATGAAAGAAAATAGTGTTGGATATCTATTTTTTAGTTTTTTTATGGGTTTAGATAAAATATATAACTTATGTTTCTTTTAGTGGTTAGTCATGTAAATAATAGTACTTATTAGTCATAATTCTAAATTATGTTTGTTTTCATTATGGCTTATTAATAACATTTATTTTACGCAATTTATTATCTTTATTATTGAATATTTTAGTACAATGCCATGACTCATCTCATATTTATATTATATTATTGAAAAACACCTTATATAGTTCTATCTTACTAGGATTAAAGAAATATTTGGAGCACAAATTTTACGTTTTGTGCTATGAAGACTTTATGGAAAAAAATCGAAAAAACTCGAAAACTCGAAAAACCTGAGAAAAACCGAGATTAAAAAATCTGACTTTTACTGATTTCGTTTGGTATTTAGATTTAATAACCCGATACAATTGGTTTGGTTTGGTTTGGTAATTAGAAAATCCGAACCAACCCGATCCATATACACCCCTATCTGGAATAATACACTGATTATGGATCCCAATTGTATACTTGTTTACCGAAAAACGGTATAGTTGAATTTGTTCGTGGTTTCTAGACAAGTGAATTAATTTGATCCAAAAAGTAACGAAATAACTGATAAAATATAAAATACTTAGCCTTAGAATGTAAGTGAAATGATAGAGCTGATGAGTCTGGGAACAGCGTTTCCGGGCACAACAATGATGAGATCAAAAGCGAAAAAATAAAATTGTATTAAAATGTTGTATAGAATGTAGTGTAAGTTAGCCAGGAAATTCCTCCCCCTTATAATGATAACTGAGCTCTCTATTTATAGCTACATCTAGGAAAGGAGATCCTAGGAACATGCCCTTCTTTAATATCAATCATGAGGGCCATTGATGAAGATGTAACGTTAGACATAAATGCCAAATTTCTTGTAACGGGCCATCATCCTTAATGCTGCAAAATATTCTGTATTAAATATTACCGGGCAAAAAGTATTTAATACTCCTTTTATGATCGTTATTCCTTCTGGTGACAAGCGGAATAGCTATGTTCGGTGGCCATCTCCATCTTTTGTTCCACCTGTCCTTCCTTTAAGCGCCCACGTGTCATGTCGTATTTTCCCTATATAGACAGTCCCCCTGCTTTCCGGTGACACAATCTTGAGCTATGGGGAAGTTGGTAGAAAGCATCTTTTTGGCGGGAATTCCTATAATTTCCTTTGAAGTTTTTCTGACAGTTGATTAGACGCACGTCTCTCCGCATTTAATACCCCGAACATGCGTCTTCTCATGATTTAGCAAAGCTTTTTTCTGATTATCGAGGTAAATATGGCCATGAATTTTAGCCGCCAAAATTTTAGTTATACGCATCATCTTCCTCTTATGTACTTCATAATTTCTCAAACTTCTAACTTGCATCTTTATTTCCCAACTTTTCTCTGATCTTCTTCGAACCATAAATTTTCCTTCCTTCTATTACAATGGCTTCTTCTTCAAAACGTGCTAGTTCTTCAAAGGGCAAGAACGAAACCCAGGATTTCGTTCTTCCAACAGTGGGTTCCATCATCCTAAGAAGGCTTAGTATTTCGAAGGATTTTGAAGAAAAATTTCCTACTGCTAACCCTCGTATATGGGCTGTTAGTAGATACCCTTGTTCCATTCGCCCTTCCAGTATTCCTGCTGTGAAGGAGGACCGCCGCTGCTCTGAGTTAGATATTATTGCTCCTAATTTATCCGAGAGAGTGACCCTTCCCAAGGAAGTTTTTACATATTTCTTCACGTATCCCTTTACTGTGGGTGCGTTTTCTTTGAGCAGAGAGCTTGATTTCGTAATTGCGGAGTTTTTCCTTCGCTACCAGGTGTGCTTGGCACAGGTAAGTCCTTCAGTGTGGAGGACGATCTCGTGCCTTCGGCGTTTGTGCCAAGAAACTGGAGAGAAGCTAAACCTAGCTTATATGATGAATCTCTATTCCCCCAAAATCTTCCGCGGGGGAGTGATAAATCTTTGCAAGCTTGGCCACCATGCTTTATTGTCTGGCGTGGATGACGACAACGACCGTGGGTGGATGGAACGGTTCGCTACAGTTTCCAATAGTGACATTATTCCAACAATGGCTTCATCCTTTTCGGTTGCTTGGAACCGCTCTTATAAGTTCCCTTTAATAAACTTTTTCCTACTAAATATTCTTTCATGCTCGTATTGATCCTTCAACCTTCGTTTGTTACAGCGGCTCGATGGATCCCACTGGTGATAGAAGGCTTAGACCGGAGGGTTTAGAAGAGCTTAGACATCACTACGCCCGAAACTCGTTTGGGGAAAGAGTTGTCCCTCAAATACGGGTGAAAGGCCAAAAATCATGATAACTTTAAATTACCTTGTTTCCATTTTTTGTATATGAAGAACTTGGTTGAACCCTTCTGACTTGTTCATGAAATTAGGTCTACCTGCAGGCTCAATTGATGTCCCCGAGGAGGATGTTTTGGTTGACCCTGCTGATGCGGCGAGGCTGCTTCAGAGGCACTTACTCGAACAGGCATCTATGGGCATGCTTCGGGTGCAAACATTTCTTCACGGAGTCCCAGGCCAGAGAACAAGCAACCAAAGAGAAGACCTTTCCCTGCGGCCGGGGAAAAGAATAAGAGGGCAAAGGTTGATGCCCCCGTATCATCTCTGGTCATAGACACTGTGATAATTGATGATGATGAAGAAGCTAGTGATGAGGGAGCTTCTTTACATAGAAGGATACGATCCTCATCATCTTAAAATGATGCTCGACCTGTTGAGACAATTGCACCAACTGACGATGACGTCTCAGCACTTTGGGGAGAATCTGATTTAGTTGAATATGCTAACTCCAGCTTCCGGGCCCCAATTGCTGTAACCGGTACCGCAAGGCTGAGTACCGGGTTCGTGCCATCTTTGGTTGGCGAGCATCAAATAACCAGCACTGCATTTGATGCAGCTGCTTCTCACTCTTCAACTCCATCAGCTTCATCTCCACCTTCACCACCACCAGCAACTGCTACATCATTTCCATCTTCATCCATTCTTCTAACAAAGGTTTCTACATCATCTCCATCGGCCGCACCTGACCATGAAGAAGGTGTCCCTCCTCCACAGTCCCCAGTTCATGGGAATTTGGGACAAAATTATGTTGTCTCTTCTGAAGATCCACAAAAGAGGAGTAGTGTTACCCTTTCGGTCTCCACCGGGTGCAACTTGCTTTCGAGGTCGGTGGAGCTTGCTAACTAGCTGAAGCTTTTGGCTTCAGAAAAAGACTGGGAGAAGATTTAGACACTCTCGGGAGAGTATTTGTTGAACAACGCTATGCATAACGCCGCAACAGTATGTTCCTTTCTTCTTCTGTTGTTTCTTCTTCTTTTGAACAAATATAAAGTTTTACCTCTTCTTGTTTTGTAGGCCAACTTTCTTGCTTCTGAGGGCCTTCAAAGGCTGATTCGTGAGAAGGAAGAACTTACTTCTGAACGGGATCAGCTTTTGGCGAAACGGGACCAGACTGTTCTTCGCCTATCGGAACTGGAAACCAAGGCTACCGAGGCCGTTGCTTTGGAGGCTCGTGTGCAGTTAAGCGAGCAAGAGGTGGTAACCCTTAGCCAAGGAATTGCTGTGGGTTAGATTTGATGAAGCCAAGACTAAATGGGCAGAAGTTCATAACGTCGTTCTTGTTGCAACCGATCATGAGGCTGCCTCCGCTGAAAGAGTGATTAACTTGGAGGCAGCCTTAAACTCCAAAAATGAAGAGCTTGCTGTTGTGGTGGCGAAACATGCCCAGCTAGAAGAGAAGTACAGGAAAACTATCGAGCATAATAGGCTATTTAGTTCAACTGTCCGTGAGCTCGACATCAGTCTCAAATCTGCTAGGTCCGCCCGGGAAAACCTTTCCGCCGAAGTTACTCAACTCAAAGAAGAACTCAAGCGCCGAGCGACTTCCCTCATTGTTGAAAAAACTTATTCCATGTATAGAATGAGGAGAAAACCTTGGAAGAGGCCAAGACTGGTATCATTGACATTGATGCCGAAATTGCTAAGGCGCGAGAGCTTGAGTTGGCTGCACAAAATGAACTCCCGAAATTTGACGCTCCAGGTTCTTCTGATTCTGATTCCGAGTTTTCGAAAACTGAAGAAAGATTGGAAGGTGATGAAGCCGAAGACCAAGATGGGGGAAAATGTTGAGCAATCGGTGGAACCGTCTACTACTCCCGGGGATGTAGATACTTCTCTTCCTCTTGATTCCGGAGACGCTGCATTTTAGCCTTTTTTTTTCTTTTTCTATTTTGTACGATTATCATTTCGACGCATCCTTGTAAATAAAAGCATATTTTTTGCTCAAGTATCGTTTGAGTCTTACTTTCGTTCGAATATTTATGCAAGTTCTTATCTTTCATACTGGCTCAAGTATTCTGCGCATGTTGTTCTGTTCGCACTTTATTATGTGTAATCTCGGATGCTTTTTCTTCGAAGCATTTTGGTTCCGACTATTATCCCTTTTTCGTGAGGTTTCCACGAGTATTTGTGCAAGTTTACTTTTTGCGTCTTTTTCGTATGCGGCTTCGGGTGTATTTTTCCCCGATGGTATTCTAGATTTCGGGCATCGATTCTTTCGGAACTAACCCTTTAATGTGAGGGTTTTTATAAGAGAGGGCCCTCTTATGTTTACGGTGCTCTTGAAGAGGACGTCTCCTGTTCATTACAGCACTAACATTTGAAGTACTTGTTTAACTTTCAAATGGCAAAATTAACTCATCATTCAGACAAGAAACAAGATAAAAACAAAAGGATTTTATTCTTTCTATTTTTAAAAGTACATATGCATTTTGCTATGCAGAAAAGAAATTGCCATGACTTGTGGCTATCTTGTACAATTTGTTTCTATAGGGCTAGCTGCACAGTCCCCGGTCCCGGATTTTCGTTCCCTGTTGATGTGGCATTTAGTGTTTCCGTATTCTCATATCGTCCTCCCCTAGTGTTCGAATGTGGAGAGGCGCATTGGAGTACTGGAACTCTTGTATCTTCAAAGATCCCACCAATGAATTGCTAGTTAATCCTTCACTCGGCAACATATATTGTTTCCCCTTAGGAACCTATGCTATTGAGCGAAAGAATACCTAACAGTGCTCTAGTGGTTTGTGCTCATAAACGGTCGGGTAACCTCCGTTGGGTAGTAAACTTAACTTCCATGTGAGAATTTTCTATCAAAGTAAAGATTATCTAATCGTCCCCGAGAGGAAACTTGTTCGTTTGCCTTGTCATGAAAGGTTTTATCACTGCTGTCTTCTAGTATGTTTTCCGTCGCTGTCTCGTTAAAATCCTTGCAGAAAAACTCAATTGAGACAAAAACTGAACGAAGGGAAAGAGAGTGTAGCACATACTTTCCGTTTGACTGTTGTTTATCAGCAGTAATATCTTTTGAGCTGAGCCACGTTGCAGTTGTTGGGCAACTTGTCTGTGTCTGGATCTCCAACTCGTATGATCCTTTTTCAGTGATAGCTGAAACCCGCTAAGGGCCTTCCCATGTTGGGCCTAACTTGCTCGTGTTGAGTTCCCGGGTGTTTTGAGTTACCTTCCTCAAGACCAAGTCTCCTACTTTAAATTAACGGAGGCTGGCTCTTTGATTATAATATCGCTCCATTCTCTTCTTTTGAGCCGCCATTCTGACATGCGCCAAGTCCCTGCGTTCCTCGAGCAGCTCCAAGTTGATTAGCATTGCTTCGTTGTTCGGTTCTTCGTTCGCCTGGAAATACCTTAAGGTTGGTCCCCTACTTCCACCGGTACCAAAGCTTTTGCGCCGTACACAAGGGAAAAAGGGGTTCCTCCCATGCTTAACTTGGCCGTTGTTCAATAGGCCCATAGAACCCCAAGTAATTCTTGGGGCCAGTTGCCTTTGCTGCTTCCAACCTTTTCTTTATATTTTGTGTAATCACTTTGTTTATTGACTTTGCTTGACCATTTGCGCTCGGATGATAAGGTGAAGAGGTAATCCTCTTTATCTCCAAATCTTCAGGAACTTTGGAACTTTGCGCCGATAAACTGCAGCCCATTGTCGCATGCAATCCCTTTTGTTATTCCAAACCAGCAAATTATGTTTTCCAACAGGAAGTCGACCACTTCGTGTTTTCCGATCTTCTGATAAGGACATGCTTTCACCCATTTGGAAAAATAGTCAGTCAAAATTAAAAGAAACCATACCTTTCTAGGAGCCGGTGGTAGTGGTCCGACGATGTCCGTCCCCCATTTTATGAATGGCCATGGGGACAGAACCGAATGTAGGGGTTCTGCCGGTTAATGTACTAGTGGTGTGTAGCATTGGAACTTATGAAATTTTCGTACGAAGTCTTTGGCATCTTGTTCCATACGGGGCCAGTAATATCCTGCCCGAACTAATTTCAACACCAAAATATCTGCACCTGAGTGGTTGCCACATATCCCCTTCATGGACTTCTCTCATGACATAATTAGCTTCTGATGCCCCAAAGCACCGGGACAACGGGCCTTGAAAGGATTTTCTGTACAATTGGCCTTTTCTTGAAGCTATAACGTGCAGCTTTGGCGCATAATGCTCTTGATGCTTCTTTCCATGCTCGAGATAATCGATTATTTCGTTTCTCCAGTCCCAGACCAAACTAGCCGAATTCATCTCATTGTAATCATATGTGTCCAAGACTGAGTTTATCAGTTGTACTACCGTTTCTGATTCCGATCCCTGGCTTCTATCGATGAGCCCAAATTTATCAATGCATCTGCTTCCGTGTTATCTTCCCTCAGGATATGAGCAATTGACCACTCTCGGAATCATGCCAATAAAGCCTGGACTTTTACCACGTATTTGCTGCATACGTTCTTCTTTAGTGTCAAAAATTCCATAGACATGATTCACCATATTTGACTTCGATGACTTCGGAGTCAAGCCCCCGAACCAATTCGAGACCTACAATCAAAGCTTCGTACTCTGCTTCATTATTAGTTAAAGGAATCGTTCTGATGACTTGCCTTAAGGTTTCCCCCGAAGGCGTGATCAAGACAATTCCGAGCCTGGACCCTCTTACGTTTGAAGCTCCATCCGTAAATAAGGTCCAAACTCCCAATGTCGATTCTGACACCATTATTGCCTCTTTGGCTGCCAGAGGCAATAGTCCCGAACTGAAATCGGCCACGAAGTCAGCCAAGACTTGCGACTTAATTGTAGTCCTCGATTTATACTCTATGTCAAATTCGCTCATTACGATGGCCCATTTGGCCAATCTACCCGAGAGCTCGGGTTTATGGAGGATATTTCTCAGAGGGAAAGTAGTCATCACAGCTATCAGGTGGCACTGGAAGTAGGGCCTCAGCTTTCGGGCGACGACTACGAGAGCTAAGGCCAGCTTTTCCAGATGTGGGTAGCGAGTTCCTGCTCCCTTTAAAATTTTGCTAATGTAATAAATGGGAGATTAGGTACCTTCGTTTTCTCGGACTAAAACTGCACTTACCGCAACTTCTGAAACCGCGAGGTAGACTAGCAATGTTTCACCTTCTTTTGTTTTTGAGAGCAATGGAGGGCTTGACAAATATTTCTTCAACTCCTTCAAGGCTTGCTGACACTCCGGTGTCCACTTGAAATTAATTTTATTTTTTGAGTAGTGCGAATAAGCGATGACATTTTTCCAATGAATGGGAAATGAAGTAGCTCAAAGCTGCCAATCTCCCTGTGAGCCTCTGGACTTCTTTTATGTTAGAAAATTGATAAAAAAATGTCCTATATGGCCTTGATTTTATTGGGATTTACCTCAATTCCCATTTGTGAGACTAGGAATCCTAGGTACTTACCCTAACTGACCGCGAACGCACACTTCTCGGGGTTAAGCTTCACATTATGCTCCCTCAGGATGTTAAATGTTTCTTGCAAATGCTTCAGGTGGTCACCTGCATTCAAAGACTTAACGAGCATATCGTTTATATATACTTTCATAGTCTTTCCTATTTGTTTTTCGAATATCTTATTCACGAGCCGTTGATAAGTGGCTCCGATGTTTTCAACCCGAAGGGAATTACATTGTAACAATATGTACCAAAATTTGTTATAAACGAAGTCTTTTACTGGTCTTCTGGGTTCATCTTGATTTGATTGTACCTAGAATAAGCATCAAGGAAACTCATTAAGTCGTGCCCGGCTATGGCATCAATCATTTGATCGATACTTGGTAATGAGAATAAGTCTTTTGGGCACGTCTTATTAAGATCTTTATAATTTACGCATATGCAAAATTTATTATTTTTCTTAAGAACTACTAATACATTGGCTAGCCAACCTGGATATCTTACCTCTCGGATTGAACCAATCTTAAGCAAACAGCTTACCTCTTCTTTGACGAATTTATTTCTTGCTTCAGCAATAGGGCGCTTCTTTTGCCTTACCGGAGACATGTTGGTATCCAAGCTTAACTTGCGTACGGCTATCTTAGTCGGGATTCTTGTCACATCCTCGTGCGACCATGCAAAACAATCGGCGTTAGATTTTAAGGAATTCAATAAAAGCAGACCTGTACTCTGGGTGCAATCCTATTCCCAAATGGAATTTTCTTTCTAGGAATTCTTCGAACTACGCAACCTGCTACAGTTCTTCTGTCGTGGACTTCGTCGCGTCCGTCTCTTGTGGTACTTGAAAATACCTTGGTACCCGATATTGTTCCTACTATTCCATCCCCGGGCTAACTTCCTCTGGCTTGGGGGCAGGTGCCGGTTCCAGTAATTGCTATGCCGCATGTTCCTTTCCTTTGCTACTGGAGACAAAATTGCATTCATCTCTCTCGCTGCTGGTTGATCACCCCTTATCTGTTTTATCCCCTCGGGTATCGGAAACTTTAACAATTGCTGATATGTTGAAGGCACAACTTTCATCTTGTGCAGCCATAGTGTTTCCAAGATGATGTTATACCCCATGTCTCCATCTACCACTTCGAAAAGAGTTGTCTTCATTACTCCCTCGGCATTCGTGAGCAGCAAAATTTCTCCCAGGTTGTCTTGCTTGCGAAGTTGAATCCAGCGATGAGTTTGGTTGCCGGGATAATGCTTCTAGTGAGTTTAGCTTGCTCCAGATCTATTGTATGATATTAGCTTAACTTCCTGGATCCACTAAAATACGTTTAATTTTAAAATCTAACAAATCTAAAGAAACTACCAGTGCGTCATTGTGCGGTAATAGTAATTCGTCTGCATCTTCGTCCGTAAATGTGATATCGTCTTCCCAGAGCCTTTTACTATGAGTTATTGATACTTTTGTCTTCTTCGCTGCCGAAAAAGTGATTCTATTAATCTCATTCCCTTCGAAAGATCATGTTGATCGTTTGGCGTGGAGGTTCCTCTCCTGCTTTCGAGGTTTTTGAGTCACCCCTGTTCCGATCATAGTTGTTTTTAGCTCGATAACTCGAGAATTCTTTGAGGTGACCATTCTTTAACAGTGTTACCACTTCTTCCCGGAGGTGTCGGCAGTCCTAAGTCCGGTGGCGGTTAGTGCCGTGGATTCACACCATAAATTGGGATCCCTCTGGTTGGGATCAGATTTCATAAGTCTTGGGAATCGTGCCTCTTTGATATTCCTTATGGCCGACACCAACTCTACTACACTGACGTTGAAGTTATACTCTAATAACTTTGGGTAAAAAGAATCTCGCAACTCCCAGATTTCTTTATCCTGCACCGATCTGTTGTTCCCGCCACGATCGATCTTTCTATCAACGGTGAACTTGTCTGATGTCCGGAAGCTCCTGCCACGACCTTCTGTCCGTTCGTAGGGCAAAAACGGCCCTTAGAAGTCCGTCTATCCGTGTCAATATCATCTTTCGTTTTTTCTCTATTCTTCTCCCGTCCTTTGGTTCACGATAGAAAGCCCATCTGATCATCTTTGATCCTCATTTTTGACTCGTACCAATTTTGGACATTCGCCCAAGTTGTTGCTTGGAACTCGAGCAGACTTTCTTTCAACTTTCGGAAAGCATCCGAACTTCTCGGATTTAAACCTTTGGTGAACGCTTCAGCTGCCCATTCATCCTTGACTGCTGGTAGTAATATCCTTTCCTTCTGGAACCGAGTAACGACTCTCGTAATAACTCAGATTCTCCTTGCGCGATCCTGAATATGTCGGCCTTTCGGGCTTGTACCTTTCTGGCATCGGCATGAGCCTTGATAAAAGAATCTGCGAGCATCTCAAATGAATCTATGGAATGCTCGAGCAATAATGAATACCACGTTAAAGCTCCCTCGTGAGAGTCTCACCAAATTTCTTTAGCAACACAGACTCAATTTCCTGAGGAGCCAAATCATTTCCTTCACCGTTGTTGTGTAGGTGGTAATGTGCTCTTGTGGATCTAAAATTCCCTCATACTTCGGCACTTCAGGCATTTTGAACCGCTTCGGGATTAATTCCGGGGCCGCACTCGGCTTGTAAGGTAATTGATATACTTTTTTCGAGTTCGGGCTTTTCAATACTGGTGGCGCGCTCGGGATTTGATTCATGCGAGCGTTTACTTCCTTCATGAATCGCAAAAGTTCATTCTTGAACGAATCATTACCGTTGTTGAGGCCGGATCTACTCCTCCCGGCCTCGTCGGAGCCAACTTCGTCCAGTATTGTTGTCGACTCTCTTGGTTTGCGAGAACATCGGGAGGAATTGGATCTCGCCTGTTCGCATATTTGAAGCACCTGATAGTGCCTGCTTTAGTTCCGTCATAACCTGATCCTGCCACGTGAGATGGCCTAGAATGATTGCCTGTTGCTCTTGCAGGACCCTCACTGCATCCGCTACATGCTCCTCATCAGCATCATCAGGAGTCGTCTCCCGAACCTGTCGAGGGTACCGGCCGTCATGCATTGCTGTGGCGTCATTCCTCTCATTGCGAGTGTCACTGATTGAATCCTCGAAATGAGGCTGCTTCCCTTGAATTTCAGGGTTGCGTGTGCCATTAACAGTGTTATCTTCCATTTCTTTTGTGATTTTTGCTAAGACAAAATAATCAAACACGTTATTAAAAAAGGTAAGGATCAATTTAACTGCACAGCTGTCTAGGCCTCACGGTGGGCGCCAAACTATTTACCCGAAAAATTGTACAGTTGAATTTATTCGTGGTTTCTAAATAACTGAATTAATTTGATCCAAAAAGTAGCGAAATAACTGATGAAATATAAAATACCTAGCCTTAGAATGTAGGTGAAATGACAGACCTGATGAGTTCGGGAACAGGGTTTCCAGGCACAACAATGATGAGATCAAAAGCGAGAAAATAAAATTGTATTAAAATGCTGTATAGAATGTAGTGTAAGTTAGCCAGAAAATTCCTCCCCCTTACAATGATAAATGAGCTCTCTCTTTATAGCTACGTCTAGGAAAGGAGCTCCTAGGATCATGCCCTTCTTTAATGTCAATCATGAGGGACATTGATGAAGATGTAACGTTAGACATAAATGCCAAATTCCTCATAACGATTCATCATCTTTAATGCTGCAAAAAGTTTTGTATTAAATGTTACTGGGAGAAAAGTATTTAATACTCCTTTTATTATCGTTATTCCTTTCAGTAACAAGTGGAATAGCTATATTTGGTGGTCATCCCCATCTTTTTGTTCCACGTGTCCTTCTTTTAAGCGGCCACGTGTCATGTCAAAATTTTCCCCATACAATACTACTAAAGTTCTTAAAACATAACAACGTAATTTTAGCTCTATCTTTAGATTCACACTTCCTATATTATCTTTCTACTAGTAGTTCTCCATGCTATGCCCCCACTAGGCGTACAAATTTGCGACGAATTAAGGGATTATCTCAAAAGAATCAGGGCCTCAATTTAGTAACTCTATTTCTGATTGTTCATTTTAATTTAGAGAAAAAATAGTTAAACTCTCAAGTATAATCTCAAGCTTAATTGGCACAGGACTATTCCTTCTGGCAGAGAATAGACCACTCGATCGAATCATGTACTACTTATGCCAGATTATTCGCTATCAGATCAATTTGTCCCCCAAATTTTGATTCAGATTTACATGAACGAATGATAGTTCCAATATTTCACAGAAAACAAAACAAAAAGAAGTCTTCAAAAGAATACATGAATCGATCGATTGTGCTGTGACACTGAAGATTTCAGAGTTCTCATCATCAAAGATTTAAGACTTTGATATTCGACATAGCTTTTCCCACCCTTTGAGGAGTATACTATTAGTAGTACAATATCTGAGCATTGCAGAAATAGCTATAGAAAGTATAAGTTGACTGCTTTCTAAAGCAGACAAACTCCAACCAGACAAAAATAAAGCACTAGAAGCCACGCTTGTTCGCATATATTACGTAATTTTGACAAGAGATTAGCCTTATTTTAGGGGATTGAAAGCGAGAGAAGCAAAAACTTTCTAGTAAAAGTTCTCGTGAATCACAAAGAAAATAGTATACGCCCTTTTACCATAAAGTATAAAGAAAACAAAAGGAAAGACGGGACCTTCCCATCGCGTGTTGTCTCCCTTGTTTGCAGGCCGTTATAGTACGTACAAAACAAATTTAATTTATATATACTGATAATATACCTTTTTTTACATTATTCTAGTATTTTAATGTGTTGCCAAAAGTTATTTCTCTTTTTTTTTCTAGCTTATATTAATTCATTATGTGTTCTTACTTGCATGCGGAGTTAGAGTATGTGATGCGGGTTCGGCCGAACTCAGTAGCTTTTGTTCAAACTCTGTATTTGTTTTGAGAAATTCATTGAACATGTACAAATTATTAATTTAAAACCCGATAGATTATAAAATTTACAATCCATAAGTCATAACTTTCAAATTCTGACTCCGCTTCTGCTTTATATACATGATAAGATTAAATTTTACGTTATATAATTATATTAAAATTAAAGTCGTACTCAATAAAGCTATGCTCGTCTTTTTCCTGTCTCAACTTTCTCCATGTACTATATCCATTCAGTCTAATAGTCTATTTGGCTAAGTTTTTTTTTTTTTTTTTTTTTCAAAAGTGCTTTTTTGGGTCAAAAGTATCTTTGGCTAAAAATTAAGGTGTTTGACTAAGCTTTTTAGAAAAAAAAAAGTGCTTTTGAGGAGAAGCAGAACCAGTTTTTGAGGAGTAAAAAAATGTAACTTCTCTCCAAAAGTACTTTTCTGATAAACACTTTTGAAAAAAATACATTTAAAAGTAGTTTTCAAAAGTTTGGCTAAACACTAATTACCGCTCAAAAGTGTTTTTCTAATTAATTAACCAAACACAAATCGATTTTCACTAAAAGTACTTTTAAAAAAAATACTTTTAAAATAAATACTTTTCAAAATAAAGAGATTTTAGAAGCTTGGCTACACATGCTATAAGTTTGGCTATTTTTCCGCACTTTCTCTTTATAGGTTCTTCACTCTTTTAGAGTTGGACCCCAGAAAATCTCCATTTTCTTCCTCGGATTACCCACACATAGTCCACTCATAATAGTAAAAACCTCTATTTATTTTTTTCATTTTTTTTACTTTTACTCTCTGTTTTGGGAGGCATAATGCAAATTAAGCAGTCTCGACCAGTAGGGTTGTTTCAGAGCTGGCTAGTGATGCTGGTTTTTCTATCCTTGCTGTTTGTCTCTGCAGCGAAAAACAACACAGTGGTGGCGCAGAAACAACCAGAGGAAGAAGAGGCGCAGCAGCCGCAAAATTGGAAGCTGAGGCATTCTCTTGATGTATTCTTTCCAAGTAAAAGAAGAGTCCCTAACGAATCAGACCCTCTTCACAATCGTTAACAATTAAGCTCCGAGTTTCAGTTTTCTTCACGCATATGGTTTGGTTATTGGGTTCTGTTGATTGATCAGCATTTTGCTCAAGTTATGTTCAGAGGCGAATCCAAAATTCTAATTCTATAAGTTCAAGATTTCAGCTTCAACCACTGAACCCATCACCGTATTTGAGTTATGGATTTATATATAGTTCAAATTTTTCAGTCATTTTAATGAATTTTATGAGTTCAATTAAACTCGTAACTAAACAATTTGATCAATCCGCCGCCCTATGTCGCTGTTCCCCACTGGATTGTAAATAGTTGTGAGTGATGTTATTTTGGTTATGTTAATTTTTTATGCTAGTGAAATGATGATAGAACCTCGTGAATTGCATATCTGATAGGAGTGCTACCTTTTACTAACTCTTTGCGTGTTTGGTGTTACTTTACGACTGTAGTAGGTATTTTATCATCTCTCCTTTCTATAAGAAAAAGAATGTGCAAAGGTTTAGTTTTGCCTTTTCTTCATGTTCTCAATACTATGAGGAGATTTGGGTTCAATATATATATATATATGTGTAAATAAAGACGTGAGTAAGTATTTATCGAGTAAGAATCTATTTTTTCCACTTTTTTAGTGTTGGATGCAGGTCAATTGAAATTTACTTGGACTTGAAATGATTTAGCTATCAAATTGTTTTGAAGTAACCATTGATATTGACATAATGATATTGGCTAACGATTGGGTTGGCAATATTTCTCAAGTCATAAGGCAACTACTAAAGTTAGAGGCAAGAATCGAGATATAATTAGAAAAAATAAAGAAAAGGCTGTTTTAAATGTGAAATTTTTTACCACTATGAAATTCATGCAGTTCCAGAGTTTTCTTCTTCAATTCCTGCTTTAAAGTAGATGATGAACATCATATTTAGAATTTAATTATTATTATTATTATTGTTATATTTATTGTTAAGTATTTTGTTGTTATATTCTCGAGATATCATTATCTCTTTTATAAAAAAATGTATATCTACATGACTGATTGCAAGAAATAGCGGCAACATGTCTGAAACCACGCATGCAGCTTGCACAAAGTAGGACAGCACTGATAACAATAATACTAACTCCATTAAAAAGCTTAATCTCCTCCCACGCCTAACTAATACGTATTTACTCCGATTCACTTTAAGTGATTTTTTTGGTTATTTTTACACATATTAAAAAATTTACTTTTTAACTTTAATTAATAATAAAATTGACTATAGTAATCTTAATTTATTCATTGAAAAAATTACAAATATTCATAGGCTCTTTATTCTAAAGACTACTTTGAAAAAAAGAAATTAATGCCTCCTTGATATTTAAAAAAATTAAATATTATGAACCAAAATAAAAATACCAAAAACTCAATTAAAGTTGTCTTGAGAGAATATGGTTTTGTACAACTATAATTATGGTCAATTAACGGTTGAAGTGGAACGAATCAACCATCAAGTTTCATCCTTATTTAAGTCAAAAATGCTTTTTACCTTTCCAGGCACAGCTTTAAACCAAAAGGTAAACTTAAAAAAAATAAAGAATTTGGCTAATATTGTCGGGCACTGTGTTTATTTAGCTAATTACTCCCTCCGTGGTTTACGATAAGGGACTAATTTATCTTTTTATTTTGATCCAAAATACGTGTCTATTTATATAATCAAGAAAAAATTTAATTTATTTTTCCAAAATTATTCTTATGTATGAATCGCTAAAAAGTTTTTTACTCCTCATATTAATTATGCTGTAATATTTAATTAAGAATAATTTAAATCATACTAACTATTTTTTCTAAAATTTTATATTTTTTTAATAGGTGTGCTCAAGATAAATTGATCACTCACTGTGACAGGATAAAGTATATATCCAGCGTGCCATGATATTTAGGATAGTAATTAGTAGAGTAGAAACGAATTTTGTCTTCTTTACTTTTACATCGAGAAGCAAAAACTTATATTGTAAAAGCTTTATTTTTTCTTCTGAAGTCTGGGCCTTCAGATGGTACGGAACTCATTGGATAAGACGAAGGAAAGCATAGACAGATTCCAAGAAAAACTCGTTCTTGGTTTCTTTTAACACACCACGGAAAGACAGAAAGAGCATATGGCCTTAATCATTTCTATTTATGGATCTTTTCGTTGTTCTTTTTACACAACATTTGATACTCCCACCGTTCACTTTTACTTCTTTGCTATTTTAAAAATAGATTTTTATTTTTATTTATTTATTTTTATATATATTAAAAAAATAATTTATTTTTTCTATTTTGTCCTTAATATTAATTACTCATTCAAATTCATTAAAATTATGCATCAATTAACATGGATATCATAATAAATTATATATTTTATTTATCATTTTTCAAGAAATATGCACAGTCAATAATGAACTAACAAAAGTGAATGGAGTATTTATTGATTCGATTAATTTAAATTTGGATTGTATAGAACTCAATAAAGGAGAAATACTCATACTAAATATTTTTGTTCATTTTTTAAAAGAATTCAAGACTCTAATTAAACACAAAATATTTCATCCATCTCATCATACTCTTGAAAAAGGAAAAAGGCTCAATATTACCCTTGTGATAATAAAAATGGCTCATTAGTACCCTCCGTTTGCGAACTAGCTCATCAATTCCCTGGCCATTAATCGAGTGATCTATTATTATCCTTTAACACCAACAAATCTTTTAAATGCCAATTTATTTCCTGAAAATTCCAAAGCATTACACGTGTCATATTAAACTATCCCTTTAATATTATTTTACCAGCCCCACCCTTTGAGCCTTATCCCTTAAAAATATATTAAAAGATGTAAAATCTGTCACTTTACCCTAATTTCCCCTCCTCCCCTTCTTCTCCTTTTCTGTTCCTCTCCCCATTAATCTCGTCCCCTCTACCTCCCCCAATTCCCCTTTAATTTCTCTTCTTTTTCACAATTAGATTTTTTTCTTATGATGAAAATCTTGTTCAACTTTTTAATTTTTCAAGGATTGTGGTTTTGCTTGGTCTTAGTGGTTAAATGTGAAAAAGTGATAATTATCATTGGTGATTTTTGATGAGGTCAGTGGTGGCTTTTTCCTGAGGCAAGTTGATGGTGCTTCTCTCTTAGTTACAGATAAGTGATTTGGATGTTGAGGTTTTGAGAGTTGAATTATATTAGAATTTTCATATATCTAATGCAACTCCCTTATTTCTTTCGTCCCTTGTCTTAGCTCCTTCGCAATCGTAGCAGGTATAGCAAAAAGAAATAAAAAGAAAAAAAATTTAAAATATTTAAGAAATTGATTTTTTTAATTGATTTGGGAGTTTTAGAGTGGAGTAGGATGGAGTTCATAGTTGATTCAGAGGATTTTAGAGTGGGTGAGAATGATGTCTATGGTGGATGAAACATATAGTGATGGTGGTGCTGCCATAGTGTAGAAGAAGAAATGGATGGTACGAATTCTAGTTGGTTAATCTGTCTTTGGGGGTTGGGGAGGGTGGGTAAATAAGTGGGTGGGGGCTAGTAAAATAATATTAAAAGGGGGTGGTTTAATATAACACGTGTCAAGCTCTGGAATTTTCAAAAAAAAATTAGCCTTTAAAAGATTTTTTTTTTATATATTCAAAGTGTAGTTTTCATTGATCATTGATGTGCAAAAAGTTACAATTTGAGTTTGGCATCCTAAACTTTATACACTATCATTGAGAAGAAACTACTAGAGTTTATCCTAACCAAAGGTATGCTTCAGAATACTCAAGATTCTAAAGTTGACAAAAGGTTCATGGTGGTTCATATATAAAAATGGATGGTTTTATCTGTTTGATCATTCCATATGTCCATATTTACAAGACCTTTGACTTGATTAGGTAGATCAAAGAAAGAGTTGAAAACATGGATCCCCTCTTTGCAATGGTTGATAGCTGCTGGTTTGTCCGCCGGCTTATTTGCCTCTCTATAGCAGTGAGAGATAGTGAATCCATGTTTTTCAACTAGTTTTGAATTTCCCTAATATACTTTTCAATTTTCCAAGAGATTTTTTATTCCCGAGCTATGCATTTGGCAAGCAGTAAAGAATCAATTTCCCCCTGCACAATATCATGTCCACTATACGTGCACCATTTTAGACCAAAAAGCAAAGCTGCGGTTTCTGCTATATTGTTGGTGCCCGGTCCTAGTTGCATGGAGTAGGCAAAGATGGTGGATCGCTGATAATCTCTGATAATCCCCCCTCCTCCACATTTTCCTCTATACAACTTCCATCGCTATTGAGCTTGGCACTTGACGCTGGGAGTTTGTTCCATTTAAACATTGTACTAATTGTTTCTATGTTGTTACTTCACAGTCTTGCATAATAAAGTTCTAGTTCTCTTCCATTCTGACTCTGCCAAAGTGATTTTTAAGTACCTGCGAAATGGTAAAAACTATGTTAGATTTGGATCTATATATAGAAGGTTTCTCAGCTTCAAATTTGCTACTACACCTAGACCTCCAGATCTCCCAAAGGATTATAAAAGGAAAAGTCTTAGTGATGTAAGTTGTAGTAATAGGGCTATTAGAGTTATGATTCAACCAATTGAGAAGAAGGATCTTAAGATTGTTATTGCTAGTGCCAATCCCAAAGGAACCTGCAGAGTATAGCCACAACCTCTTGGCATGTTTACCCTGACAAAAGAGGTGGTCAACTGCCTCAAGCTCTGGCCCCATGTTGGAAATGTCACAGCAATGGACAAGAATGATTCCAAGTCTAGCCACCATATCTTCCGTGGCTAATCTGCCAT
Source organism: Nicotiana obtusifolia (assembly GCA_002018475.1). Lineage (NCBI taxonomy): Eukaryota > Viridiplantae > Streptophyta > Magnoliopsida > Solanales > Solanaceae > Nicotiana > Nicotiana obtusifolia. The sequence continues at coordinate 145,315 of MCJB01048253.1, read as the reverse complement.
GTATAGCTCTCCACGTGATAAAAGACATCTTGAAAGGAATGTCCTTATCCCATATTTTTCTATCAAAGTCGTTGACATCCCTTTTTTGTCTAAGGATATTCCATACAAATATCACAGAGAACTTTTATGTAGTAGTGGGGTCCATATGGCGCTGTCCTCCTTGAGATTGTCAAGAGTGATATCAGGGTTGGAGATTATATTTTGTCACTATTAGAAGGTTGAGTGATCAAACATTCCCAATCCCAATACCCTTCTTTAAGAACTTCATTGAGTTTGACCAGGTTGGGTCTTGGTTCTTCATTCAATCTTTGGTATAGCGTCCCCAAGCCAGTTCAGTTACCATACCAGAAGGACACATCGCCCTTCTTAACATTCTACAAAATATCATTCTCAACTTACTCCCGAATGTCGCAGAGGGCTTTCCAACAGTGAGATTGTCCATTGTTCCACTGGGTTATATTAGGATGGTTAGAGTTGAAGTATTTTGCTTTCATGAATTCACTCCATAGGGAGTTGGTATTTCTGAGAGGACTACCATTGTTTCTCCCTAAAAGCTTGGAAGGTATCTTTTATCCTTCTAAATTTGGCCCTTCCTTCCTGGTATGTGAAGCATAATTTCTGCCAGGAAACTAATTGATTCTTGCCACCTGTGTCTTGCCTAGACCAAAAAAATCTAGCCATATACTTTTTAATAGCATCCAAGGTATCTTTAGGTGGATTAACCGCAACTAACAGATAGGTAGGCAAAGCAAGAAGGACATGTCGTATCAAGATAGCTCTTCCTCCATGAGAGAGGAGTTTAGTATGCCACCCCTGACTTTGTTGATGATTTTATCAATGCTATTATCGAAATAAGAGATCTTTTTTATTCCAGTGATGAAAGGACATCCCAAATACTTAATGGGAAACTGTTGATGGTTCATGCCTGTGTAGTTCTGAATCCTAGCAATGCAGCTAGTTTTGGAGTTTGCTGCCAAAGCAAAGCAGCTCTTATTCTTGTTAATTAGTTGACCTGAGACTTTTTCATAAGAGGTAAGGGTGTCCAAAACCGTTTCCATGGATCTTTTACTACCATTACTAAAAAGGATAGTGTGGTCAGCACAAGATAAGTGATTGATCATAGGGCCATAGTTATTCATGCAAAAGCTCTTGTAACTAGCCATGTTGTGAAGTCTATTAAGCAATTGGGACAACAACTCAACACTCAGGACAAACAGGGATGGGGACAGTGGGTCCCTTTGCCTCAAATCCCTCCCAGATCTAAAGAAACCATGCCTCCCACCGTTGACTATCATCTAGTACCAATTGTTGGATATATACATGTATATGGTATCAATCTAGATCTCACAGAACCCTAGTTTTCTCAAGGCAACACAAAGGTAAGGACATGGAACTCTATCATAGGCTTTAGTCATGTCCAACTATAGCACAACATTCCCTTCTCTATTTGGCTTGTTGATGTCATTAATAATTTCTTGGGCCAAGAGGATGTTTTCAGTGATAGCTCTTCGTTTGATAAGTTCACTTTGATTTTTGGATATGATTCTAGGGAGTATTTTAGCGAATCTGGTGTTAAGCGCCTTAGCAATAATCTTGTTGGACACGTTATGCAGACTAATAGGTCTAAGGTAATTGAATTTCTGTGGATGTTCAACCTTAGGTATCATAAAAATACATGTGTGAGTGAAGTACTTAGGGAGGGTAGCACCACAAAAGAAAAATATCAAGTGTTGTGAAGCTCATGAGCAATAATATGCCATGATTTCTGATAAAAACATGCACTAAGACCATCAGAGCCAGTGCACTGTCAGGGTCAATGAAAATACACATTCTTTCACTTCTTTCATAGTAGGAGTTGCATTTAGAAAAGAATTATCTTCTTCATTTATGCATCTTTCAAGATAATTGAGAATATTAAAGTCTGAGCTTTGGTTTTCTGGGGTGAAGATGTTTTGATAATACCTCACTGCAGCTTCAGCTATAGCATCATAACCCTCAATCCATTGATCCTGCTCATCCATGATCTTCTTAATGGATAGCCTTCTTCTTCTATCTTTGATGATGGCATGAAAGTAGGATGTGTTGGCATCACCTTCCTGAATGCATTGTGCTATAGATTTTTGTCAAAGTATAGAGTCTTGGAGCTTTAAGTACCTTGGATAATCAACTCTATACTTAGATAATTCATTCCTATTATCAACATTGTTGGCAGTCAGGAAGTTCTCTTCTAAGGTCCTAATCTAAATTTCAAGCTTTTTAGGTTCCTCATAGATGTCCCCAAAGGTGTGTCTAGACCATATACTGAGGGCCTTAGAGGTGCTCTTGAGTTTCTGGTGGAGAATGTAAAGTGGATTCCCATGGACTTCTTCTTTCCAGACATTCAGGACTATTTGACCGTAGCTGGGATGATCAGTCTAGAAGTTAAGAAATTTGAAATACTTAGTAGTGTTAACAGTCTCATTGTTCATTCTAACTAGGAGAAGGGCATGGTCAGAGCAAGCTCTTGATAAGTGAGTAACAGAGGACGTGTTGAAAGCATCAAACCAGTCTGAATTATACACCAATCTATCATGTCTCTTCCAAATGGTGGTAGGAGGATCCCTGTTATCACATCATGTGAAGATAGAACCGCTATAACCCGTATCTTGGAGGAAACAATCTTCCAGGCAACTTAAGAAGTCCAAGTTTTCCTCAATTTTATGGATTCTCCCCCCTTATTTTTCTTCACTGGTAGTAATCACGTTGAAGTCCCCAATGACTCCCCAGGGCCTTTGAATAGTGTCAGCAGTACCTCTCACGCCATTCCATAACTCATTCAAGAGGTCTTTTGAGCATTTGGCATAGACCACTGTTAGGAAAAAGAACATGAGCATTAAGGTGTGTCACTCTGATGAAAATATGTTGTTCTTTGCCCTTGATAATGTTCACGTCAACCTCATTTGTCCAGAAGATCCATATCCTGTTAGAGCAATTGTTGAAGCCATAATGCATTCCCAATCTTCTCTTGTATTTCTCCAATTTTCTGCTATCCACCATGGGTTCTTGAATGTAGATTAAAGGAAGTTGAAATTGTTGTTTCAATAAGAGGAGTCTCTCTAGAGATCCCATTGAACCTATCCCCCAATTTTTCCATGATCTTGCATTAATCATTAGAAACAGAAGGGGTAGGTTCACTTTGATCATTATTTTGTATGTTTACTAGGTTGCCAGTGGAGCAAAAATTACCACTAGTATTCTAGATATTCCTTGGAGATAGGTTGTTGTAGAGTGTGATATTGTGTTGGACTTGATTAGAGAGCTCAATAGATTCTTTGTACTTCCCCTGATTGCTCTTTTCTCTAATGATTTCTTCATCAGATTTATAAGCTTCATTTCCATCATTTGAGCAGTCCATGGTGTACTCCAGTTCAACTTGTCTATCTTCCATGATTTCCATATCTTGTGAGTCGTCTGTTGTGCGGCATTTTTGCCCTCGACAGTAGAGATTGGATTGGGAGGGCCTGGGTCATGATTCATATGATTGGATAACATATTATTTTGTTTCTTGATTGGAGGATCTAGCACTTCCTTCCCTATATCCTTTGTTCTACTTCTTACCTTAATCATTTCCAATTCTAGAGCTGGCCATTCTGAAGATAGGTTACCTTGATTACTTCCTCCTGCTATTTGATTCTTTTCCCCTTTGAGGACAACTCCTCTGGGTATATGGACCTATTCTTTATACTTTTTCCTATTCTTTCTGAGCTCCTTAGTCGCCTCCTCACTAATTGTGAGTAGGTTGGCCATATCACCTTGGAGTTGGACTTGTGCATCTTGTAGAGTTAGAAAATCTTCATGTCTGTTTCTTTTAACACTAAGTTTAGCCTGCCATTTTTTCGTTTTTTTCCTTTTCCTTTGCAATCTGAGCTTTATCTAGTTTGGTGTGTTTTGGATACTGTACTTGGTGGAAAGTGTTTTGTGCCTTTTCCATAGTCTTGTTGTACTCCATCACTTCAATGGCTACAATACTAGTGCTACTCCCCTCTTTGTCGCTGATATTTTGTTGGACTCTGGTTTTAGTCGTAGATGTTTCTACTGCTTCATTGTGCCTGTTGCTATGGCCATTCTCCCCTTGGTTTCTATAATTCTTTCCTCTCACTTTCTTTCTTTCCGCCTATTTCCATCCTTCCTCATCGACCATTTGAGCTCATTCCTCATTTCTTTGGTTTAGTCATTTGTCATGTTAGTCTCTAGTTGAGTAGTTCCTCTGTGTAACGACTCGGTCGGTCGTTTTGGGAGTATTAGCCCCGAACCCCTAATTATTGCTCCCTTATTTCATTTTGTGGTGACATAACTATCAGAAGGATTTGTTTTTGGTTATAGAGTGAAATGGGACACATAGTCCCTGAATTTGAAGTTTAAGTTCCAAGTATTAACCGTAGTTTGAATTGTATGAAGACGACTCCGGAATGGAGTTTTGACGGTTCTAATAGTTCCGTAAGATAATTTTGGTCTTAGGAGCACGTTTGTATGTTGATTTGGATGTATGTAATTCATTTTAGCGTCAATTGGCGAAAACGAGAGAATTGGATGATTTTTGAAAGTTTGACCCGGAGTGGAACTTTTGATATCAGGGTCGGATTCTGATTCCGAAAGTTGGAGTAGAGTCCGTAATGTCAATTATGACTTGTGTGCAAAATTTGATGTCAATCAGACTTGATTTGATAATTTTCAGCATCAGATGTAGAAGTTTAAAGTTTTAAAGTTCATTAGGCTTGAATCGATGTGCAATTCGTATTTAGCGTTGTTTGATGTGATTTAAAGGCTCGACTAAGTTTATACGGTATTTTAGGACTTGTTGGTATGTTTGGTTGAGGTCCCGGGGGCCTCGGGTGGAGTCCGGATGGTTAAAGGATCAAATTTGGACTTGTGAGAATGGCTGAAGGCACCATATCTGGTGCAATCGCACCTGCGCAAGATTGACTAGAGGTGCGAACTCGCAGAAGCGGGTGGGTGATCGCAGATACGAATATGATGAGGATGGCCAGTGGTCGCAAGTGCAACGTGAAGACCGCAGAAACGGAGTCGCTTCTACGGAGGAATGAGCGCAAAAGCGGAAAGGCCTAGGAGGCCGATTGATCGCAGAAGCGGACATGGTCCGCAGGAGCGTGTGCACAAAAGCATTCTTTGGCCGCAGAAAGGGAAGCACAGGTGCGCATTTGGGTTCGTAAATGTGGACGATCCTGGACTAAGTTAGAACCGCACCTGCAATGGAAATTCCGCAGATGCGGCTGTGGGCTCGCAGAAGCGATTGCGCTGGGCAGAAATGGGCCAATTTCGAGGGTTTAATTTCATTCTCCATTTTTTTAAAACTAGAGAGCTCGGATTGAGGCAAAATTTCGAGGGTTTTTCAGAGAAAACATTTGGGTAATGTTTTTGATTAATTTCCACTAAGATATCACTTATTCTTCCTTTAATTAAGGATTTGGGTTGTGAAATTGTGAAAAAGGGTGGAGAAATCCCTAGGCCGATTTTTGAGATTTTGATCAAGAATTTTGTATCGGATTTGAGTAATTTTGGTATAGGTGAACTCGATGTCGAATGGGTGTTCGTATTTTGTGACTTTCACCCGATTCTAAGACGTGGGCCCCGATCGACTTTTTGAAACGATTTTTCGATTCTCTGCAAATGTCATAGATTTATTGTTTAAACTAGTTTCTTGTAGTTGTATTCATGGTGTGTAATTTCTTTTGGCTAGATTTGGGCCGTTCAGAGTTGAAAAATTGAGGGAAATGCATCCTTATCGATTGATTGAGCGAGATTTGAGGTAAGTGACTTGTCTAACCTTGTGTGGGGGAAATTCCCTTAGGATTTGGTACTGTCATAATAATTTGTGATATGTGAGCATTGTGTACGCGAGGTGACGAGTGCGTACACATGCTAGTTGTGGAAAATTCCGGTTCTTGATGAGTAGACTTTTTTTAAATTCCTTAAATGAGTTGCTTTAGCATGTGTAGCTGTCATTTTAGCCTAGTATCTCATGTCTTCGTGTCTTAACCTTTACTTTAAATTCGTGCAACATGCTTAGTTGAATTACCTGTTTCTTTGATTATTCTATTCGGTCTTTAACTGTAGGATTCTTTGCCATAAATTCGTGGTTCTATAATTTATGAGTTGCATATTTACTTTTAGGACTATGAGGCGGTACTTTGGGAGATCCCCCCTGTCGTGTATTTACTTTTGGGACTATGAGGCGGTACCTCGGGAGATCCCCTCTATTGCATATTTACTTTTGGGACTACGAGGCGGTACCTTGGAAGATCCTCCTGTTGAATATTTACTTTTGGGACTACGAGGCGGTACCTCGGGAGATCCCACTGTTGCATATTTACTTTTGGGACTACGAGGCGATACCTTGGAAGATTCCCCTGTTGTGTATTTACATTTGGGACTACGAGGCGGTATCCTCGGGAATGTCCCTATTGTTTACCTCTATTTGCTATGCTTTTACCTTTCTGTATTTTCTTATTGATCATTTCTTAGTTATTTCATTGTATTATTATATTTTCTGCTTCATTTTCTTTTATTCCAGTAGGGTCCTGACTTGACCTCGCCACTACTTTACCGAGCTTAGGCTTGGAACTTACGCGGTACTGTGTGGTGTATTCATACTACACTTCTGCACTTCTTTTTGTGCAGATCCTGGTTCTTCCTACTAAACCAGAACCAATGAGCTGGACCGTAGGCTTCAAGGTATATCTGCCAGCGTCCGCAGACCTCGGAGTCCCCCTCTATACTCTAATGTATAGAGACACTTCGTATTTTTTCTTAGAAACTTGTGACTTATTTATACCGTGTTTTGGGAGTTGTAATTAATAAAAATAACAGTTCTTGTATATATTTCATATGTTGAGATTTTAGTTCAGCTTTATATTAAGTTATTTCGCAAATTGTTAGGCTTACCTAGTCTTAGAGAATAGGTGCCATCACGACATCTTACGGAGGGAAACTGGGGTCGTGATAATTTGGTATCAGAGCTCTAGGTTCACAGATAGTATGAGTCACAAGCAGGTTTAGTAGAGTCTCGCGGATCGGTACAGAGACGTCTCTACTTATCTTCGAGAGGCTATAGAACTTTTAGGAAAAGCTTCACTTCTTTGATTCCTTATCGTGTGACGTTTTGACTTCGGATTCTAAATTTTTGTCTTTCTATTCTCTCGCAGATGGTGAGGACACGTACAACTGGATTAGATGACCAGACACTCGCGCCCCCTGCTAGAGCCGCGAGAGGTCGGGGCTGGGGTAGAGGTCGAGGACGTCCACGTGGTGCAGCTAGAGCACCCGCACGAGCTGCTACAGAGGTGCCACCAGTAGCTCCAGTTGGAGGGCAGACACCTGAGACGCTTGTTACTGCACCAGCCCTCTAGGAGACTCTAGCCCAGTTTCTGAGCAAGTTCAGCACCTTGGCTCAAGCAGGATCTCAGGCCGGGGGAGGAGCACAAACTCCCGTCGCCGGTACCCCAGAGCAGCAGGTCCAGGTCGACCAGGTTCTAGAGATCATACTGATGCAGCTGGTAGCTCTAGTTTAGCCCGAAGTTAGGGCAACCATATCTGAGGCAGAGCAGCTCAGGCTCGAGAGGTACAAGAAGTACCACCCTCCTACTTTCGGTGGCTTGGCGTCAGAGGATGCCCACGATTTTCTTGAGGAGTGCCACCGTATCCTCCGTACTATGGGTGTTGCGGAGACTAGTGGGGTTTCTTTCACTACGTTCCAGCTTAGAGAAGCGACCTATTAGTGGTGCCACGCATATGAGTTGGGTAGTCCAACCGAGGCAGCTTCACTCACTTGGACTCAGTTCTCAGATATGTTCTTGAGGGAGTATGTTCCGTAGAGTCTTAGAGATACATGGCGCGCAGAATTTGAGCAGTTGCACCATTGTCCTATGACCGTGTCAGAGTATGCTGTCTGATTAAGTGATTTGGCTAAGCAAGCACTAACTTTGGTTGCTACTGTTCAGGAGTAGTTTCGTTGATTTATTGAGGGGCTCAACCCTAGTATTAGATTTAGCATGGCCCGAGAGTTGGAGATGGATATTGCGTACAAGCAGGTAATGGGGATTTCTAGGAGGTTCGAGGGTATGTTGACTCGGGAGAGGGAGGAGAGAGAGGCCAAGAGGTCTCAAGAGTCTGGCACTGTGAGCACGTGATTTTTACCGTACCCGAATTACTTTCATAAAAATCATCAAATAATTTTTAATTAAGTATTAGCCATTTTAAGAATTTTATTAGGTTTTTAATTTCTTAAATGTTAATTAATGAAAATACTTTAAAAAAAAGTAAGCATGGCATTTAGTATTGGTTTTACATTTTTTAGGATTAAGTTAATAATTGGTTGTTTTATAAAATTTGAAAAAAATCATAAAAATAGTTTAGCGTTATTTTAATTTTTATAAGTAGCTAATGTAGTCTAATTTTACATCTTGATAAATTAGAATTTTTAATCATTAGGTTTTTTTGTTTTATAAAATTAAAGAGAGTTTTTAAAATAAAAGGAGGGATTATGGAAAAAGAAAGAAGATAAAAGAGAAATCGGACCTAGCCCAAATACCCTTAAATAGCCGACGGCCCAATTTCCCTCATCAGCCCAATAACCAAATCAGCCCATACCCATGT
>MCJB01048253.1:107253-131112 GCA_002018475.1 Nicotiana obtusifolia | reverse complement strand
ACTGCCTCCGATAAGCCTCTCTCTGAGTGACGGGGAGAAACTTTTCCAGAAATAACTCTGTAAACTGTTCCCAAGTTAAAGATGGCAAACCGGCTGGTCTAGTCAAGCAATAATCCCTCCACCAAGTCTTGGCGGATCCAGACAAGCGAAATGCCGCAAAGTCTACTCCGTTGGTCTCAACAATACCCATATTCCTGAGGACCTCGTGGCAACCGTATAGGAAGTCCTGGGGATCCTCCGAAGAAGCACCGCTGAAGGTAGTAGTGAAGAGCTTGGTGAACCTATCCAGTCTCCACAAAGCATCGGCAGACATGGCCGCCCCATTGCCGGCCTGAGCTACTGCTTCCGGCTGAACCATCATAGCTGGCTGAACTGCTGGGACCTGAGCCTGGGGAGCTACTTGCTTTGGAGTACGAGTAGCCGTAGTCTGAGTCCCTTCCCCAGCCTGAGGAGTGGCTGGCGCTACAAGAAGTAAGCCCGCTCTAGTGACATTCTCCATGAGGTCCACCAACCGGACCAAAGCGTCCTGAAGGACCGGGGTAGCAATAAATCGTTCAGGGACCTGAGTTGGGCCCACCGGAACTGCTGGGGCCGGAACCCCCTCGTCAAGATCAATCTGAGGTTCCGCCATTGGTGTGGCTGTAGGAGGCTAAGTCCTGCCCCTGCCTCGACCCCTAGCACGACCTCGACCTTGCCCTCTGCCCCGCGTGGAAACTATTGCTGGGGGCTCAGGCTGCGGAGCGGTAGATGAGGAAGCGCGTGTTCTCGCCATCTGCGAAAGAATAGAGTAGGAATCCAATTAGTATTTAAGAGGCAAACCGCACGACAAGAATGAACAAAAGTGGAGTCTTTTCCTAACTCTGTAGCCTCTGGGGGATAAATACAGATGTCTCCGTACCGATCCCTCAGACTCTACCGAGTTGTCTGTGAACTGTGAGGCCTATGTAAACCTAGGGCTCTGATACCAACCTGTCACGACCCCAAACTTCCCACCCCAGGGAGTCGTGATGGCCCCTACTAGTGAAAGCTAGGCAAGCCAATCAACCGGACTATCTTCCTTTTTTCTACTAACGAGTACATTTGCAGCACAAAAATATCAACCAAAACTGGTAACATTAAAACGATATGAATTAAACTTCATACTTTACAAAACATCATCAATACCAAATCCCTTACAAACTACCCAAGATCTGGCGTCATAGTTTTACAGACTGTCTAAGAGTACTACAAATAAGGTTCTGAAAGAAATAACAAAATACTGTCTCCGAACTACGTGGAAGAAACAGGTAAAGGAAATGGACAGGGGATGCCAAGATCTGCGAACGTCTGCAGTACTACCTTGGGTCGCCTGATAATCACAAATTTGGAAGCTCTCTACTGTCCGAAGCCTGCGGCACTGGGATCTGCACAAAAGAGTGCAAAGTGTAGTATCAGCACAACCGACCCCATGTGCTGGTAAGTGCCTGGCCTAACCCCGGCGAGGTAGTGACGAGGCTAAGACCAGACTCCAGATAAACCTGTACAGTTATCAACATATATGCATCTACAGCAGAAAACTGGAAATACATAAACAATTTAAACGGGGGAAAGAAAACATACATTGCAATAACAGACAAATAAAGCGAAACGAATCATCAGTGAATAAGAAAGTAAAGAAACTGCAATTTAGCCTTTAACACAATGAGATGAGATACAAGCCACCTTCACCTCCCGTAACCTCTCGTTGCAGGCGTGCAACCCGTTCCCACTTACAGTAACCTCTTGTGGCAGGTGTGCCACCCACTCCCACATACATCACATCCTGTGGCAGGCGTGCCACCCGCTCCCACTTACAATATATCCTGTGGTAGGCATACCACCCGCTCCCACTTTCATAATATCTCGTGGCAGGCGTGCCACCCGCTCCCACTTACAAATACCACAACAATCACAAGAAGTCCCGGCAAGGGGACAAGGCAACATAACAACTTCCCAATGAGGGAATAAACAACATCACACAATCATCCTGGCCAGGGGAAATCAGCTATAACCAAACCATATTCGACTCCTATTAGCTCAATCAATGTTAGTACTCAATTACAGTCGAAGTCCTACAATTGACCTCCCAACTCAACTACCATTTCATTAAATCTAGACACGACGCTGCTATTGTGACACTGGATCCCTTAAACTCCTAATGAACTCCTAAGACACTACCCATGACTTAGACACTGAACCCCTTTTTGACTTCTAACAATTCCTTATTCAACTAGTCCATCTAACAATCTAAATTATGCCGAATAGAAGATACATGATCCTATAATCGAGAGGAACAAATATAATGATAAATTCATGTGGTAGGCATACCACCCGCCCTCATTTCACGATATCTTGTGGCAGGCGTGCCACCCGCTCCCACTTATATTACAACAATGTCACGGATAATATTTAGCGATTAGAACAATAATTTCACAACACTTATCAATATATGGCCCCACGGTCATGCTCGACACCAATGTATAGGTACTCATCACCATACCTATACATTGTTCTCAACAAGAAGCAATTTAACAATTAGCACATGATTTCTAGTCCCTCAAGCTAAGATTAGGACAACCACTTACCTCGCTTTGCTTCTAGGTTCAGGATTTCCAATGCATTCAAATCTCTGCAACAATCAAAGCCACAAGCCTTCAAGCCTCAAACTCGTCTGAAAGCTTTTGGGTAGTGTTCACGGTAGTATTTGCAGCAAATTCGAGCTGGGTTTTGGGGTTTGAAGAGTGGGTTTTTCGTAGTTGATGTTGGGGGTGTTGAATGGATGATTTCACGGTAGTTTTTCAGCGTATTTGGGGTTGTCTCAGGTGATTTCTCAGCGGGGTTTTGGTGAGTTTAAATGGGAAGAGCTGGGTTTGGTAATTGGGAGTTGATAGCTGTGTCATGGAGGTGTTTTCATGGAATCGGGGGCTATTTCAAGGTGATTTGGAGGTTGATTTACTATGGTTTGAAGGTGGTTTGGTGAGTTTTGCAGAGGAAGTATCGAAAATAAGAGGGTTTCTTGCATGCTAGGGTTATCGGTCCCTATTTATAGTGGGTCAAAATCGGAATGAAAATAAATTGCCAGATGCCAGAATGCGATCGCATTCTGGTCGCAAAACACATATGCGGTCCGCATTTGGGACGCATTTTTGATACAACATTTGACCCAAAACTCTGTCTCACTCTGCGATCCTACTGTCAGATTTGCGGTCCGCATACCTGAAATGCGGTTCGCATTCTCGTCGCATTTTTGACGTAAAGTTTGCCCAATTTCTCTGTTCCACTTTGCGATCCAGGGAGTGGAATTTGCGGTCCGCATTTCCAATATGCGATCACATACTGACCGCAATTCCTGACCTGGTTTTACGCCCAGGTTTCTGTTTCACTTTGCGATGCCTGTGCAAGATATGCGGTTCGCATATCTGAAATGCGATCGTATTTCTTGCATTTCTTAATTTTTCGAATTCTTTTCTTAATTTATTCAATTCTTATACCTCGTACCCTGCAAGAATATTAAAATTGTACAATTACAAAGGGGAATTTTGCACTTAAGGCAACCAAGTCTAAACAATTAGCATCACATTTGTTTCTACGACACATCGGGCCGTTACATGCCGTGCCATTATTCTTATATTATCATGTGTTCATGGCATGAAGGGTGTTTTCGTGCAGGTGAGGATGAGAGACATGCATTATGTTGTGATATTTTTTCCTTGTGATACGTTATGCCTTTATCTTGAGTTGTTACTGTTGCGCCTATGTTTTTTATGATGCTTGTGGTTATCACATGTTTGCCTTCTACTTGCTATTGTTCTACCCGTACCTTCTATTTGTCATTTGTTGTTATGTTCATGTCTATCTTTTTTTTCTTTACATGTACATCTATGACTTTTTCTCATTTGTTGTGATTTCACCTAAACCTTCTACCTCATTAGCTGATGAAATCTATGTTCTTCTACCTTACTTGTTGTCACTACTTTTGTGCATCCTATCTCGTCTGTTTCTATTTTTCATATGCTTCCGACTTGTTTATTGATGCTATGTGTGTACTCTCTACTCTTAGCTACTATTATTGGCATTTCTTTTACCTGGTTGTACTATTATATATATGCTCAGTGAGGATGAGATAAATTCACAAAGGGTGTTTGCATGCCAATTGATTTGACATTCATCCATATATTTCGTGAGGATGAGATAAATGCACGAAGGGTGTTGCCATGCCATTTAGTTGAGTACATTCCTCATACTATGAAAGTTTGTGGATTTACTATTTCGTTTGGTGGTTATTGCTTTAAGAAAATAATTGATTGTGATATGATAAAATTGACCGTGATTTCTTTTAGTAATCATTGCCGCTTCGCATATTCGTTCTTGTACTCTTCTCTGTCGTTTCTAGTGAAAATCTATTGAACAGGTTAATTTAGGAAGTATCTTTTGACTTAAAAACATCGTCACTACTTCACCGAGGTTAGTCAAGATTCTTACTGAGTACACGGGGTCGGTTGTACTCGTGCTACACTTCTGCACCTTGCGTACAGATCTTGGAGCTGCATAGCTGTGGGAGACGAAGCCTTGCATTGAAGACGTATATGTGTTCCAGATTCAAGCTATCTCTTGCTCATGGTAGCTTAGGTTCGAGTTTCTGTTTATGTAAAATTCAAATAGATATTGTATTTATTCATCGTATCGGTTTTGTAAATCTAAATCGTAGTCGCTCGTGACTTGTACCACCAGTCCTTGGAATATTGTATGGAATTCTAATTTGTTGACCACTTTATTTCATTAGAACTGTGTTGACTGTTATTGGGCTTACCTAGCGAGTTAAGTTAGGTACCATCACGACTAGGTGAATTTTGGGTCGTGACAATAAATAACTGAAGTCAAAATAATGACACAACTGAAAAAACCACCCAAAATTCTGGTGTAACCGAGTGCATGAGCGCTATAGAGTACTAATTACAACGTCTGAACAAATCAACTACTGTTTGAAAGACTAAATAATAATAGTATGGGATAAGGTAGGGGGTTTCAACGCCTACGAACGAAACAATAGTGCTACCTCGAAATGTCCAAATAAGTTCGGTGAATAGCTCTCTAGCAACCACCTCTATTAGCAATACCTGGATCTGCACATAAAGCAAATAGTATAGTGTGAGTACAATTGACTCTATGTACTCAATAAGTAGCAAGCCTAACCTCAGTCTGAGACTAGTGACGAGGTTGGCAAGGTTCAATACTCACTTTCAACAGCCAACAACAACAATAACAACACAATAATGGCAAAAGAGAAGCAACTCAAATAATATCAGATTCAACTCTATCACAATAAGAGGTGAAATAAGCATGCTTTCAAGTATATTAATCAAGGCATCAAATTTTCCAGAGTGATAACCTAGACTGGGATTTATCAGAGGAAACTATCATTTCAAGCTCTAAACATCAAATAAAGACATCAAATACTAATTAGCATGAAGAAAATACAATGTTATGCCTGCATGATAAGTATACATGCCAAAATTAACAACATCACATTTTAGTCATCAGATATACATAATCAGCACATTCATAATGCCTGGCACAAGTTCCCCTCAATTATACTCTCAACACACTCACGGTGCCTGGCGAAAATCCCTTGAATCATCACATATGCACACGCACACACTAAGCACTATGCGGGTGCCTGACATAAGCCCCTCACTAAGCATATATCAAGCGCCTGCACTCACAGGGTTATTACCTAACTCCGAAGGGGCGGATCCTAGACCAAACGCTGATTGGATCAAAAGTCAACTATCAATATCACTCAACCCAATATAGGGCCTTGACATAAGCGTCACCTTACAACCAATATCAACACGGCTCTATGGCCCAAAATCAGTCATCAATCTCCTTAAGTCTCAATACGCTCACATATCACAGTACCATAATCACAATACTACATGGAATGTGCCAACATTCCACAACTCAACACAAACCCATGTCACATACACAAGGACATGAACAACATGACATATAAAGAATTCACAGAGACAGAGATATAACATGTGAATACAATATCATTACTAAAAAGTATGACTATGGCTAAGGCAAATATTTCAACATAGCAAAATAGGCCTATCACGTCTCAATCAGATAAGCAATGACCAAGATATTATTTCTAACATGAATAATTCCTCACGTAGTCAAACAAGTGAAGAAAACACGGTATCAAGGAAGCATGAAAGCGAAACAAGGCATATGATAGCCTAAAGTCTACTCGGATCATGAATAATCATGGTGCACGCTTATGTGCTCATCCGCTCGCATATGCGTCAACCCCCAACATGTCACAGACATCATAGCCTACGGGAAAAATATTCTCAAGCCAAGTCTAGGCAAGATACTTAACTCAAATGTGCGAGAATCAATACTCAAAAAATCCTTTGCCTCTCGAATCAGCCTCCAAACGGGTCAAATCTAGTCAAAACAACTCAATAACATCAAATAATACCATAGGAATCAATCTCAAATAATAATGCTTCAATCTTTAATCAATTGCACAAAGTCAACCAAAAATTCAACTTTGGCCCCCTTTTCGAAACCTGAAAAAACTCACAAATCCCAATTACCATTCAAATACGAGTCTAAACATATAGGTTTCATCCAAAAATACACCAAATTGGAATTCAAATCTTAATTATTCACTTAGAAAAATCTAGCACAAAAAACCCCAAAATTTCTCTTTCAAACCCCATGATCTATGTGTAATAATCCATGGGAAAAAGAAGATATATCATCAAAATCAAGTAGAAATCACTTACCCTCAAAGTGGTGATAACAATCTCCCCAAATCGCATCTAGCCGAGCTCCAAATCTCAAAATAGTGAAAAATAAGCCAATTCCTTGAATATAACATGTTTCCAACAATCTTGCTTCTGCGACCACTAACCCGTCATCAGCGTAAAACAGCTCGCATCTGCGAGACTGTGAGCTCAAGCTCTCTCCGCTTCTTCAACCACAATAGTGCATCTACAACATCGCAGGTGCGGCAAAACACCGCCGACGCGGATTTTGCAGCGCGACCAGCTTGCGCTTTTGCGCTGTTCAAAATTAAGGCATACCTTATCTAGGTGCAGACCTCTACCTTGCAGGTGCGAGGTTGCACCTGCGCACCATACTTCCACAGGTGCGGTATATCAGCACTAGACATGGCAACAAACATCAAAATGATCCGAAACCCATCCGAAATACACTCGAGCCCCCCGAGGACCCCATCCAATCATGACAATAAGTCTAAATACATTATCCAAACTTATCCAAATGCTCAAAATACTATTAATAACATCAAAACTAAGAATCTTCGATCAAAATCAATCTCTTAGGTTCCAGAATTTCTAACTTTGCCAAACATATGTAGATCATGCCTATAATAACCCGACCAATTATTTTGTATATTTGAGTCCCATTCCCCTATTTGATACTTTTTGTATTTTTATGTATTGTTTTGTAATTTGGGGGGATGG
Organism: Nicotiana obtusifolia; assembly: GCA_002018475.1. Classification (NCBI taxonomy): domain Eukaryota; kingdom Viridiplantae; phylum Streptophyta; class Magnoliopsida; order Solanales; family Solanaceae; genus Nicotiana; species Nicotiana obtusifolia. The sequence goes on along the minus strand of MCJB01048253.1, from coordinate 123,595 downwards.
TTGATTCGATTTCGGAAAGATTTTGGAGTGAATTGGTATACTTAGTCTATTGTTGGAAGCTTAAGTTGTAAGAGTTGACCAATATTCGGCTTTTGAGTAGATGACATTGGATTGGTGATTTTATGTACCATAGGTTCGTTGGTGATTTTGGACTTAGGCGTATGTCCGAATTTGGATTTGGAGGTTTCTAGGGTGTTTTGGCTCTAATTGTTGAAAGTTGGAAAGTTGAAGATTTGAAAGGTTCATAGGTTTGACCAGGAGTTGAATTTGATAATATAGTGTTCGAATTATTATTTTGACACTTAAAATAGATTTTATGTCATTTCGGACTTGTGTGCAAAATTTGGAAGTAATCCAAATTGGTTAGGCATGAATCAGACGCTTGGTTTGAAGTTTAAAAGCTTATGAACGTAAGAGAAGTTCAATTTATGGTTTGATTGTCGATTTATATATGTGATGTTATCATATGTTTTTAGATGCTTTAGATTGGTTCGGATTATATTAATGGACTTGTTGGTATGATTAGACGGGGTTCCGGATGAGTTTCGGACCACTCGGAGCTTGATTGAGATTGTAGATTTTCTATTGGTGTCTGGTGTACTTCGTGATCATAGAGCAGGTCTCACGATCGTGGAGGGTTATTTTGGAGGCAACTGATTTTGTCCTACATGTTCACATGCAGTAGATCACGTTTGTGATGGTTGTGGTGGATTGGTCTTTGCGTTCGCGCCACAAGAGTCGTGTTTGGGTAGAGGAGTGGCAGACTGGGAGATTGGCTGGATTTAGCCTTCACGATCGTAGGGTCAGCATCGTGTTCGCGTAGGCTTAGGATGCCTGTGCATCGCGTTCACATGGAACCAACCGCAGTGGCAGAGGGTCTTCTTAGGCAGTGGCAAGATTGTGCTTCACTAAAATGAGGCTTTAGCCGCGTTCGCGAAGTGTAGTGCTGGTCAGAATCATTTAATTTCTAATTTCGGGATTTTAGCACATTCTCTCATATTTTTGTTTTTTGGTAAATATAAAATTTTATTAATAGAAGCAAAGTACAAAAAAGGAGGGGGACATAAACCTTACCTCCAGCAAAAGAGTAGATGTATACTTAGTTATCCTAGATTGATGACTAAACATGACTAAAATGTGATAAGGTGTTAGACCTATGGTGATGTGGCGATCGTCTGTTTTATAGTGATTGGCAATCGCCTTTACAAATATAGAGTGTAATTGATCTAAGTCAGCTATACAAAAAAGTACATGTGTCCTTGCTTCTATTATGTGATTTAGGGGTGTAATCCCTTGTATGTACATCTGGTAGCTAAAAGTGATTTCTAGAGATCTCAAAAGAGTAGCAAAAGAGTGCAAGCTATCTTCAATATTGCTTTTTCCTTGAAAGGAAAAGCCAAATTGGAGGTGGCTGTTTGAATTGGAAAATTTTGTTGATAGATGAGCAAAAAGTGGAGTACTTCTGTTAAATATGTGCTGAGGCTGCTGCTGTAGAGTGTATGTGTGTGGCTTGTGTCTTCTTTTGGGTATTCTGCTTGGTTTGGAGTTCCTTTGGGAGTTGCTATCTGCACTTGTTTCAACCTTTAAGTTGGTTGCTTTTCTGCTGGCCCTGTGTGACTGCAGCTTCTGATGATGGTTTGTTGTTGCTTTTGTATCCTGTGATGTATGTTGGCTTAGTATGCTGCTACTATGCTGCTGAGTGAAGTCTAGTATCTAGTGTTGCAATATGGCTAGGGGTGTCCATGATAATTGCTGTAGTTGCAAGAGATTGAGCACCAGAGGTGCTAATACCACACCTTACAACTGTATCAATAATTTGGACCATTTCAAGCATTTTACAGTGATGAGTGGGATGCTGAGTTCAGTATAGGAGATGGTGCTTGTGTTGCTGTTATTTTGCTGCTTTTTGGTTCTGTGCTCTTCTATATTAGATTCTGCCTGTTGCTTCTGTGGATGTGCTTCTGTGGCATATATTTGTTGTTGGCTCAGAAAGTTCACCTTGCTGTTTTTGTGTCTTTGTGTGTTGTTTAAGTTCCATTGGTGTATGTAACAGGAAGGATCCATGGTGATTGTTGTTATTGCAAGAGATTGAGCACCATTAGTGCTAATACCACATCTTGCAATTGCATCAATAACCTGGACCATATCGAGTTATCTGCTGTGATGTGGTAGTTGTTGAGTTCAGTAGTATCTTGCTGCTGCTGGTGTAGGTATTTGTTGTTGACTTGGTTGGTGTTCAGACAAAATGCCATAGCAGTAAGGAGATGCTATACATGGCTTCTACTGTGGTATACTGATTCCAGGAGTGTATCATGATGGATATAACCCTGTGTTGTTGATGCTACCCTGTGTAACTGCTGTATCTTTGTTTCTGTTGCTGCTGTGTTGCTGTTGAAGAGTGTATCTTAAGGGTCCAGCCTAAAAGCCAGTGTAGCAGTGGGTTTGCTTCTTTAGCAATAGTCCGGCCCCAAAGAAGTATCTGAGTGAGTAGAAAGATGAGTTGTGGATGCTGTTTTGAATGATTGCTATGTATTTGAAAGATTCTCTTCTGCTGCTGTGTTCCTACTGTGGCAATGTAGAGCCAGAGTTAAGTACTGGTAGTAAACTACTCCCAGGAATGATATTGTGTCTTTGTGTGAATTTCTTCTTCTGCTGCTATGGTTTTGATTTGCAGCAGAATTTTGGAGAAGGTACTGTTGTTGCTGTGATCCATTTGTTGTTTGTGTCTGTGCATTTGCTGACAATGCTTAGGGTGATTGGAAACTAGTGTACTAGTTAAAAGAGGAATGGAAAGAGTGTTTCTCCCCATTGCTTTTTCAATAGTAGATTGGATCCATTCAATGATTTGTATTCCATGTGGATGTTTGTTGATTGAAAGCAATGTGCTGATGTTGATTTTCTGTTGATGACAGCTCAGATCTTCAAAATTTCATGCAAAACAATATATCTTGTTAGCATGAATCCAGTGCTCTATTTCCTCCTTAGTACAGTGGCATCCCAATGTGCCTTCAAACAACAGAGAATGAATTCCTGCATTCTTATGGTCTTCACTAGGCTTCTTGCTAATGTTTTGCTTTGCCCTCCATTTTACCTGTAACATTAACAAAAATGTTAGGAAATTGTTTAGGTCATTGTCTGATCCCAAGTTTACAGTAAAGATCCATTGTGGACTTCTTGAGGTATGTATTAAAGATCATGCAGCCTTCTCTGTAAAATACTTCATTATACCACTTATCTCCTTTCTTCTTGGTTGGTTTAATTACCTCTGTTTCCTACCACCTTTATTCTCAAATAAGGGCATTGACTTTTATCACTATTAACCAGCCTTCTACTTTATGTGTCTAGTTCACCAAAGCACTGACAATCAATAGGACCAAAATCCAGGGCATAGTTTGCAATATGGTGTGCCAATTTGTTGCCTTCCCTGAATGTGTGTTCAATTGTTGCATTGCATCTTGTCATCAATTCCTTGATTTCTGCAACAGTTTCCTGTATGGACCAAAGGTACTCTCTATTCTCCCTTTATGCTCTTCATTAACATCATAGAGTCAGTTTGAAGGTCAATTAGGAAATGATCATTATGGATACAAAATCTCAAGGCTTCCACCATTGCATGTGCCTCAGCTTCAGTGTTTGTGCTTTCTTTGATCTCCTTACTGCATGTATTACATCTCCCTCCTCATTCCTAATAACAAAGCCAATGGAGCTTTTACCTGGGTTGCCCCTGGAGGTGCCATCTGTGTTGACTTTGATCCTCCCTTGTTTGCGGAATTCCCAAAACACCTTAGTGTACTTCAAGGTGGGAGTGTATTGTTCCATCATACAGATTATATCTGGCCATTTATGGGGGTTGTTTTGATTCTCTCATATTTCGAAACCTAGATTGGGGGGCGGGATTTTTGAAGGAGACTTTCATACAAGACTTTGGGGTAAGTGATTTCTACTCATTTTTAGTATTATTTCAATAATCTACATGGTTATTAACACCTAAAACATGGAATTTTGTAGAAACTTTGGAGGTTTTTCTTACAACTTAAGAGAGTGGAAATTGGGGATTTGGGAGTCGATTTGGACTCATATTTGAACTCTAATCACATATTCGGACTCGTGGGGTTATGGGTAGTCGGAATCTACCCTTTGACTAGGGTTTTGATCATGTGGGCCCAAGTTGATTTTTGTTGACTTTTTGGAACTTGAATATAGATTGAAGCTTTATTGTTTGGAATTGATTTCTATGGCTTTGTTTGACATTATTGAGTTGTTTTGACTAGATTTGAGCCGTTCGGAGGCTGATTTAAGAGGCAATGGATTTTTGGAGTATTGATTCTCGCATATTATGGTAAGTATCTTGCTTAAGCTTGGTTTGAAGGTAATTTCCTTGTTGGCTATGGTATTTGATATATGTTGGGGTGACGCACGTACGAGGTGACGAACGTATATGCCTACACCGTGGTTATTCATGATCCGGGAAGACTCTAGGCTATTATGGGCCTTGTTTTGCTATCATGCTTCTTTGATACAGTGTTTTCTCTCATGTATGACTACTTGAGCTATTATTCATGCAAGAAATCATGTCTAGGTCATTTGCTTATCTATTTGAGACATGATAGAGCTATTTTGCTATGTTAAGCTATTTACCTTGGTTGTAGTCATATGTTTCAATTATGATTTTATATTCTTGTATTGTATTACCATCTCTATATAATTCTTGTATTTACCTCACATATTGTTAGTGTCCTTACTTGTGTGACACGAGTTGAGCAGATTTGTGGCACGTTAGCATCATCTGCGCGGTATATTGATTTTGATACTATGAGATGTTGGAATATTACAATTTTAGAGAATTAATGACAGAACTTGGGCAATATAGCCGTGTTAATATTTATAGTGTGGTGACATGTATGTAAGTCCTTATATTAGGGTAAGTGGTATTGATAGTGAAGTGGCGCGTGCGCCAGGCCCCATTTGGGCTGAGTGATGATAATCATTAACTTTGATCTGATCAATGCTTGGACTAGGATCCGCCCATCCAAAGTCAGTTGATAACCTATATTACTTTCAGCCCTGTGAGTGCATGCACTTAATACGTGCTTGGTAAGGGACTTATGCCAGACACCCATACAGTGCCTAGTGAGTGCGTGTTTGTGTGTGCATGATGATTGAGGGGTACTTGTGTTAGGCACTATACATGTGCTGAGATTTGGTATACTTGATGCTTAAACTGTGATGCCGTGGATTTTGGCATGTATACTGGTCATGCTGTCATAGAGTTGTATTTCTTTCCTCATGCTAATGGTACTTGATATCTCTATTTGATGCTTAGAACTTGGAACCGCAGTTAAATTGATAAATCTATGTCTGGGTGATTTGTGTGGAAAGATTTATGCCTTTACTATTATACTTGAAAATCATGCTTATTTCTTCTCTTATTGTGAAATTGTTGAACTTGTTATTACTTCAGCTAATTTTCCTTTTGTCGTTATTATACTATTATTATTGTTGTTGTTGGCTACTAAAAATGAATATTGGAGCTTGCCAAGCTCGTTACTGTTTTAGCTCGAGGTTAGACTTGTTACTTATTAAGTACATGAGGTCAGTTATACTCATACTGCACTCTGCACTGTATGTGCAGATCTAGATACTTTTGATAGAGATGATTGCTAGAGAGTGGCATCTTGTACTGTAGGGGACTCCGAAGCAGTATTGATGTTCTATTCGTTGGCCTTGAAGTCCATTTTCTTATTTCATGTTATTACTGTTTAGTCGTTCGGATAGTATTGTATTTTATTCAAATCTTGTATTACTACATTGACCTCATGTACTCGAGACGCCAGATTCTGGGATGGTTTTTAGTTGTAACATTATTTGACTTTTAGTTATTTATATTATTCCGCATTTGAGACTATTTAATAATGTTATTTAAGTTTATTTATGCACATTGGTTGTTGACTTGCGTAGCAAGTGGTGTTAGGCGCCATCACAACACCGGTGGAATTTTGGGTTGTGATAAGTTAGTATCTGAGCACTAGGTTTCTTAGGTCTCACAAGTCCTGAGCAAGTTTAGTAGAGTCTTGTGGATCAGTACGGGGACGTCTATATTTATCTTTAAGAGGCTACAAGACTGTTAGGAAAACTTCTCTTCCATTCATTCTCTGTGATGAGAATTTGTTATACTCAATCTGAATCTTTGCTCTTCTATTCTCTCATAGATGATGAGGACACGATTGTTTGGTGTAGCTGAGCAGGCACTGGTACCCAGGCTAGGGCCGAGAGAGGCTGAGGCTGAGGTAGGGGTAGGGGTGGAGCACGTGTTTTCGCAGTTAGGGCCCTACTCGAGATGCTTCCATGGAGCTACTAGTAGTTCCTGTTGAGGAACAGGTTCATGATTATGTTGACCGAGAGGTACCAGCTCAGGTTCCCAAGGTTTATTTGTTTTTCCAATTGTTCAAGATGCAATTGTCTATATGGTTGGTTTGTTCGAGAGTTTGGCTTAGGATGGGGTATTCCCTACTGTACCAGCTACTTCCCGAACAGAGAGTGGAGTGCAGTATGGTTATCATACCCTCAGATTATTTCCAGTTAGGGGAGTTCACTCTATTGTTGCCGCACAGATTGAGGATGGGCCCCCAATGTCAGCTTATGAGATGAAGAGGCTAGATAAGTGCACGAAGGTGCATCCTCCTTACTTTAGCAGTACACCTTCAAAGTATGCCTAGGGGTGCTTGGGTTGTTGTTATAAGATTCTGCGAAATTTTGGACTAGTTGAGTCCAACAGAGTTTACTTCATCGCCTTCCAGATGCAGGGTCCTGCCAAGAGGTGGTGGTAGGATTATGAGTTGTGCAGACCAGTAGGATCACCTCCTCTTACCTAGGCTCAGTTCTCCAGGGTCTTTTTGGAGCATTACGTGCCTATCACTAGGAGAGAGGAGCTGAGGAGGCAGTTTGGGTACCTTTAGGAGGGTCCGATGACAGCTACCGACTATAAGATGAGGTTCACCGAGCTGTCCTGTTACGATACTATTTTGATTCCCTCTGAGGAGGAGAGGGTGAGGAGATTCATTGATGGTCTTCACCGTGGTATTCATCTTGCTATTGCTAGAGAGGTAGAGACTGGGACTTTATTTCACCAGTCAGTGGAGATAGTGTATCCTATAGAGTATATCCGCATCGAGACTAGAGAGATGATATAGGGTAAGAACAAGAGATCCCGACATTCAAGTAGATTTAGTGGTGCCTCATCTGGAGGCCGATGTCGATTTGGGAGAGGCCATTCTAACGGGCTAGTTTATCATTCACCACCACCCAGTAGAGGAGCTTCTGTGCAATCCTCATTCAGTGCGCTTCTGGTGGAAAGTTCTAATATTGCTCCATCTATTCAGAGTTCATTGGTACCAGGTTCATCTAGTCGGTATTCTGGTACACCCGGTCTGACTTAGACCCCGTAGTTATTTTCGGTTAGAGCTTGCTATGAGTGTGCAGATCTGGGGCTCGTCAGGAAATACTGCTCCCATTTTCGTAGAGGTTCAGGGCAGTAAGGATGACATACTATGATTCCTGCACCGGTTGCTACACCACCCGCTTAGCCAGCTCGGGGTTGAGGTCATCTAGGACGTGTTTGTCCTAGATGGGGAGCTCAGTCTAGTGGAGGTCAAGCCAGAACTATGCATTCCCAAGGAGGACTGAGGTTGTTGCTTCTGATGCTATTATTGCACGTGTTGTTTTTGTGCCATAGAGATGCTTTAGTATTGTTTGACCTGGCTCTACTTGTTCATGTATCTATATCGGTTGGGGATTCTATTGTGGTGGATTGAGTTTATTGGTCCCGTGTGGTTAGTGTTAGTGATTTTGAGACGAGGATGGACTTTCTATTGTTAGATATAGTGGATTTTGATGTGATCTTCATTATGAATTAGCTATCTTCGTACCATGCTATTATTAATTATCACGCTAAGACCTTAACGTTAGCTATGCCGGGATTTCCGAGGTTGGAGTGGAAGGGTTCTATTGGTTGCACTCCTAGCATAGTGATCTCATTTTTGAAGGCTCAATGGATGGTTGAGAAGGGATGTTTGGCATATTTGGCTTTTGTCAGAGATATTAGTGTTGATACTCATACTATTGAGTCAGTTCCAATAGTGAAGGAGTTCCCGGATGTGTTTCCTGCAAATCTACCGAGCATGCCACCCAATAGGGATATCAATTTTGGCATTGATTTGGCACCAGACACTCAGCCCAATTCTGTTCCACCGTATCGCATGGCTCCTGTTGAGTTGAAGGAATTGAAGGAACAACTATAGGAGTTGCTGGATAAAGGGTTCATTGAGCCTAGTGTGTTACCTTGGGGTGCATCAATGTTGTTTGTTAAGAACACGGATGGGTTATGAGATGTGTATTGACCACCAACAGTTGAACAAGGTTACCATCAAGAACAAGTATCCGCTATAACGCATTGATGATTTATTTGATCAACTTCAGGGAGATAGGGTGTTCTCAGAGATTGACTTGAGATTAGAGTATTACCAGTTAAAGATTAGGGCATCGGGCATCCCAAAGACAGCTTTCAGGACTCGTTATGGTCATCGTAAATTTTTAGTGATGTTGTTTGGGTTGATTAATTGCCTAGTAGCTTTCGTGAATTTGATGAACAGTGTGTTCCATCCTTTACTTAGATTCTTTTGTCACTATGTTTATTGATGATATATTGGTGTATTCTCGTAGTGCTAGGGAGCACGAGCATCATTTGAGGATCGTGCTTCAGAGTTTAAGGGAGAAGATGTTCTATGCTAAGTTCTCCAAGTGAGAGTTTTGGCTGGACTCAATGGCGTTCTTGGGTCATGTGGTATATAGTGATGTAATCAAGGTGGACCTAAAGAAGATTGAGGTAAATTAGAGTCGGCCTAGACCTTTTACCGCTACAAAGATCATGTGGTTTTTGGGTTTGACTGGTTACTACCATCGCTTCGTTGAGGGATTTTCATCTATTGCAGCTCTATTGACCAAGTTGACTCAGAAGGGTGCTTCGTTCAGGTGGTCTAATGAGTATGAGGAGAGCTTTCAGAAGCTTAAGACTGCTTTGACTACGACTCTAATTTTGGTATTGCCTTCAGGATTAGGGTTGTACATAGTTTATTGTAATGCTTCGCGTGTTGTTCTTGGATGTGTTTTGATGCAGGACGATAGGGTGATTTCCTATGCGTCCGCTAGTTGAAGGCCCATGAGAAGAACTATCCAGTACACAATTTAGAGTTAGCAGCTATTATACGCGCACCCCAAATTTGGAAGCATTACTTATATGGTATGTCTTGTGAGTTGTATACAGATCATCAGAGTCTCCAACATCTATTTAAATAGAACTACTTGAATTTGAAGTAGCGGAGATGGTTGGAGCGGTTGAAGGATTATGATAGCGCTATTCTTTATCATCCGAGAAAGGACAATATGGTAGCAGATACCTTGAGTAGAAAGGTGGAGAGTATGGGGAGTTTGGCATTCATTCTAGTTGTGGAGAGACCTTTGGATATGGATGTTCAGGCGTTGGCCAATAGGTTGGTGAGATTGGATATTTCGGATCATTGCTTGTGTTGTATCTCAGTTATCCTTGTTTGAGCGCATTAAGGCTCATTAGTATGACGATCCCCATCAAGGTGCAATGAGGTGGTGCTAATGACGTGACTATTGGTGATGATGGTGTGTTGGGGCTTCAAGGTCAGATCTGTGTTCCTAATGTGGATGTTTGAGGGAATTGATTTTTGAGGAGGCTCATAGTTCATGGTATACTAGTCATCCAGGTGCTACAAAGATGTATCATGATTTGAAGCAACATTATTGGTGGTGAAGGATGAAGAAGGACATTGCTGCATATGTTGCATGGTGTTTGAATAGCCAGCAGGTTAAATATGAGCATCAGAGACCAAAAGGCTTGGTTAAGAAGATTGAGATATTGGAGTGGAAGTGGGAGTGCATCACCATGGACTTTGTGATAGGGTTGCCACGGACATTGAGGAGATTTGATGCTGATTGGGTCATTGTGGATAGACTGACCAAGTCTATCCATTTCATCCCAGTTATGACTTCCTACACTTCAGAGAAATTGGCTAAGATCTACGTTAGGGAGATTGTCCGCTTGCATTGGGTTCCTGTTTCTATCATCTCAAAACACGACACTTAGTGTACTTGGCACTTCTAGAGAGCGGTATAACGTAAACATGTAGGTTGAGTTGAGTACTATATTTCATCATTAGACGGATGGGAAGTCCAAGCGGGCCATTCAAATTTTGTAGGAAATGTTGAGAGCACATGTCATAGCTTTCGGAGGCCAATTGGATCTGTTTCTTCCATTAGCAGAGTTTGCATACGACAATAACTATCAGTCGAGCAACCAGATGGTTCCGTATGAGGCCTTATATGGGAGGCGATGTCATTCTCTGGTTGGTTGGTTTGAGCTGACGAAGTTTAGGTTGTTTGGCACAGATTTGGTTCGTAATGCTTTGGAGAAGGTGAAATTAATTCAGGAGCGGCTTCGTACAGTGCAGTCCGGGCAAAAGATTTATGCTGATAAGAAGGTTCACGATGTGGCTTTCATGGAGGGTCAGAAGGTTCTTCTTCGAGTTTTGCCTCTGAAGGGCGTAATGAGATTTGGGAAGAAGGGAAAGTTGAGCCATCGGTATATTGGTCCATTCGAGGTGTTGGAGAGAATTGGTGAGATGGACTACAGACTTGCTTTGCCAACCCAGTTTGTCAGGAATTCATCCACTATTTCATGTTTACATGATTCGGAAGTATCATAAAGATATCACATGCGTTGGATTTCAATTCAGTGCAGTTGGATGAGAATCTGGCTTATGAAGAAGAGCTTGTGGCCATTTTGGATAAATAGGTTTAAAAGCTGATGTCTGAGTATATTGCTTCAGTAAAGGTTCAGTGAAGAGGTCAATTGGCCGAGGAGGCAACTTGGGAGACCTAGCATGATATACGAAGTAGATATCCTCATCCTTTTTATGTCCCAACTATGATTATAAACCCGTTCAAGGACGAATATTTATTCACGAGGGGGAGATGTAACGACCCGGTTACTTTGTGTATTTGAGCATCGTTCCCCTATTTGTTGCTTCCTGCATGTTTGTGTATTATTTTGTGACTTGTGGGGATGGTTGGGTCAATTTCAAGAAGGTTTTGGAGTGAATTGGAACATTTAGTTCTATTATTAGAAGCTTAAGTTGTAAGAGTTGACTAATGTTTGACTTTCAAGTAGATGATCTCGAATTGGTGATTTAATGGTTCCAATAGGTTCATATGGTGATTTAGGACTTAGACACATATACATATTTGTATTGGAAGGTTCCTAGGGTATTTTGGCTCTAATTATCGAAAGTTGGAAAGTAGAAGGTTTGACAGGTATATAGGTTTTATTGGAAGTTGACTTAGATGATATCAAATTCGAATTGTTGTTTCAGAAAATGGAATGGGTTCATTATGTCAATTCTGACTTGTGTGCAAAGTTTGGAAGTAATCTGGATTGGTTAGGTATGAATTGGATGCTTGGTTTGAAGTTCAATTTGTGGTTTGATTGTCGATTCGTAGATGTGATGTTATCCTATGTGTTTGGAGGCTTCGGATGGATACGGGTAGTGTTTATGAACTTGTTGGTGTGATTGGAAAGGGTCCCAATTGGATCGGGAGAGTTTTGGATCCAATTTTGAAATCTAATCACATATTTGGACTTGTGGGGTTATGTGTTATCGGGATCTACCCTTAACTCGGGTTTTGACAATGTGGGTCCAGGTTGACTTTTTTTTACTTTTTGGGAATTGAATAAAGATCGAAACCTTATTATTTGAAATTGATTCTTATGATTTTGTTTGACGTTATTGAGTTATTTTTGGTAACATTTGACCCGTTCGGAGGCTGATTTTAGAGGCAAGGGATTTTTGGACTATTGCTTCTCGCGCATTGAGGTAAGTATCTCGCCTAAGCTTGGTTTGAGGTTAATTTTCCTATTGGTTATGGTGTTTGATATATGTTGGGGGTGATGTGTGCGAGGTGACAAACGTATATGCGTACATCGTGGTTATTTATGATCAGGGTAGATTCTAAGCTATTATGTGCCTTGTTTTGCTATCATACCTTTTTGATACCGTCTGTTCTCTACTTGTATGACTATTGAGCTATTATTCATACTAGAAATCATGTCTAGGTTATTTGCTTATCCTTTTGAGATATGATAGAGCTATTTTGCTATGTTGAGCTATTTGCTTGATTGTAGTAATATTTTTCAGTTATGATTTTATATCCATGTGTTATGTCACCATCTATGTACACTTATTATATGTTATCTCACGTGTTGTTAGTGTCCTTACTTTTGCGAACGGGTTTGAGCAAATTTGTGGCACGTTGGCATCATCTGCACAGTATATTGATTTTTACTGTGAGATATTGGTAAATTGAGATTTGAGCAGATTAATGACTGAACTTGGGACATATAGGTGTGTTGATATTTATAGCGAGGTAAAGCGTGCGCTAGGCCCCATATTGGGCTGAGCGGTATTGATAGTGAGGTGATGTTTGAGCCAGGCCTCATTTAGGATGAGTAATGATGATCGTTGACTTTTGACCCAATCAACGCTTGGGCGAGGATCCGCCCCTCCGGAGTCATGTGATACCCCATGTTACTTTGGGCCATCATAATACAGGCACTTGATACATGCTTGATGAGGGACTTATGTTAGACACCCGTACAGTGTTGAGTGAGTGTGTGTGTCTGATGATCGAGGGGTAGTTGTGTAAGACACTATACATGTGCCGAGATTTGGTCTACTTGATGATTAACTACGAGCATAGAGTTGTATTTCTTTCCTCATGCTAATTGGTACTTGATGTCTTTATTTGATTCATAGAACTTGGAATCATAGTTAAATTGATAAATCTACGTCTAGGTAATTTGTGCGAAAAGATTTATGCTTTAACTATTATACTTGCATGCTTATTTCTCCTCTTATTGTGAAGAGGTTGAACTTGATATTACTTGAGCTACTATTCCTTTTGCCATTATTTTACTGTTATTGTTGTTTTTGGCTATTGAAAATGAATATTGGACCTTGCCAAGCTCGTCATTGGTTTCAGTCCGAGATTAGGCTTGTTACTTATTGAGTACATGGGGTTATTGCACTCATACTACAGTCTGCACTTTATGCGTAGATCTAGGTGCTTCTTAAAGAGGTTATTACTAGAGAGTGGCATATGTTCCTATTGGAGACTCGGAGGTAGAACTACTATTCTGTTCGCTGGCCTTGAAGTCTTTTTTCTTATTTCATGTTATTACTGTTTATTCGTTCGGACAATATTTTATTTTGTTAAGATCTTGTGCTTATTACTCTATAAAGTTCATGTACTCGATGATACCAGATTTTGGATAGTTTTTAGTTGTACCGTTATTTGACTTCAGTTATTTTGCATTTGAGACTATTTTATACAGTTATTTAAGTTTATTTATGCATATTGGTCGTTGACTTGCCTAGCAAACAGTGTTAGGCACCATCACGCCTCCGGTAGGATTTTGGATCATGACAATGCCTAAATATTTCGTATTTCAACCAAACTTCACACACAAGTTCCAAACTACTATGTGAACCTATTCTAAATCCGAAACAATGATCCAAGTCCGTTATCATCAAAGTTAACTTCCGGTCAAACCTTGGTCAACTCTTATAACTTAATCTTCCAACAATAGAACTAAGTATTCTAATTCACTCCCAAACCTTCCCGAAACTGAATCAACTATTCCGCAAGTCACCAAACAACAAATAAACATACGAGAAGCATCAAATAGGACAACAGAGATTAAAGACACTAAACGACCGGCCGAGTAGATACATTCTTCCCCTATTAAACAAATGTTCATCCGTGAATGGGTTTAGAACCATACATGAAATGTCAAAAAGATGAGGATATCTTCTCCGTATATCATGCTCGGTCGTCCAAGTCACCTCCTCGACCTGTTGGCCCCTCCACTGAACCTTCACTGATGCTATATTTTTAGACCTTAACTTACGAATCTACCTATCACTTCCTGATATTGGTCCTTCTTCACTCCCCTAGAATTTTTCCATTCTATTTTCCATCAATAGTTGCTTGTTTCTATCCAATTTTGGAGGGTTGGACATGTACATGCAAGACCAGAGCAACCTCTTTATACAATTTCCTCATTACTCCTAAATTCCTTGTCTTCTTTCGGTCCTGAAAATTCCGAGGAAAAAGGGAATTTGGTCTCCTAGAAGAATACATCCCTCTAAACTAAATACCTTTTAGCATCCAAATCATACAATTTTCATCCACTTTTCCCATAAGGATATCCCGCAAAAACGCATCAACTGCTCTTACTTTTAAAATGTTTATGCATGTAATGCAAAGACTCGAACACTCGCAGATGCTCATACCCAGGCACCTGACTATAGAGATAAGGAGTTTTTCTGTTCAGCATAAAGGGTAGTATTTGATTGATCAGGTATCCAGCAATCAAGACACGATCCTCCTAAAAATCAATTGGAAGATAACCTTAGACCGGCAAATCTCAAGCCATATTTAGTATTTGTAGATGTTTGGTTCTACCCTTCCATTCTTCTGAGGTGCTCCAGTGCAAGAAGTTTGAAAAATAATTTCATGTTCAAGAAAGTAGTTTCTCATATATATAATCTATTTCCGCTATCCCTCCTTATAGTCTTAACCTGTTTACCAAACTCTCATTCAATTATGGCAAAGAAAATTTTCAAAGTTTGAGACACCACCATCTTATCAATCAAAAAGAATTCCACACACCTTGATAGTAATCATCCGTCTTAGTGAACATGTTATTATTATTACAATCCAAATGATTAATCAATTGCGGCACAAAAATTAAAATGCATGTTAAATTTGAGACATAAAGAACATCCTTCAAAAGTATTTTCTCATCTAGTTTGATTGAACCTTCTTTAGTAATCATAGCATTACTTCCGTCTAGCAACCCGACATGACATTTTGAAATTTTCATGGATAGTACAACCCTTTTGAACTACCTGTCACATGATTAGATGCCCCTATCTCGATAATCAAAAATTTATTTTCAAGCTTACCAAAATTATTCTCATTTGCTCTTAACTTTTTGATATTCAACATCCCAAAAAAGGTCTACCATTTCCCGTTGCTCGGGCTAAGTAGTCCCGTTTGTTCAATGTCCATCGGGACTAAAGACGATGCACCCCCTCCTATAGTCTGGACAACAGTGACTCATAGGATACCTCTTCCTCGGCCTCAACCTGGTCCACCATTCTGTTGTTGTTGTCTTCTGCCATGACCACCTGCCTTCTCAAAACCTTGCAGACATTTACCCCACCAACCTGGGAAGCGGATGCGCTTTAACAATTTTTGGAGTCATGACCTGTTCGCTTGCAATATGAGCAAACCTTCTTTGCCTTCACCATCAACTCAGTAAAGAGACATATTTTTTTTACCTTTAAAAGCCAATTTCGTAGACTTTTCTCGATGTCGAAAATGGATCCAATGCAAGTGGTTAGATCCGACTGTCCATAGACAGTCTCATCCAGCTCCATAAGAAAAGATGCAGTTTTTCCTCTTCTCTCTTCTTTTCCAAAGTAGATCCGAGATCACAAGTGCACTTTTCACACTTGCACGTTGGGATCTAATAGTAGTCAGCTAATTCTTTCATTGGTTGGCCATAATAATCCACTATGGTCATACCCTTCTTCTTGCATTGAGTAATTTTTACCTTTTAATGTTGTATTCTCGGACCATCAACCACCGAAAAATGCTCTCAGATACTCACTTATAAGTTCTTAGCCACCCCCTATGAGATATGGTCGGAAGAAGCATGGGCTTAGTGGTGTTGCAAATCCAGGACGCCAATAATGAGCTAATAATCCACCACTCTTCTAGATCCGGGGACCCCTCATCCGATTTTTGATTATTTCATAAATAAAATCACTTCTTCCTTTCTCACAAGGCTGTCCTGATCGAACTAGCCCACTCATCATAGTTTTTGCCTTTCAATTGTACATGTGTTATCAAGATTCTAGGATTGTCATTCAACATGATGTCGTATAGAGAAATTGTCTTTATTTGATTTGTACTTTCTTCACTACTGGTCCCTTTCCATTGTTTCTGGCCATGTTTATCATACTTTTGGATTCTTGTGAATCATATTAGTATAGCTCTGATATAGAAGAAGACTTACATTCATGGTAGAAGGCTCAACAAACCCGTTATCCTCAGCAAAAATCATGTGTCTGTGTATATATATATATATGAATCAAGGAACCCTTATAGAATGTTAGTCTTCTTCTATATCAGA